>LOJH01001603.1:0-47646 GCA_001685095.1 Ellobius talpinus
TATTTCTGGTGTAAAGCTAGCCGTGTGGGAGCCGGGCGGGATGAAAAGCAGGCCAACCCGCTGCTCCTATCACTACAGAGAAATCCAGAAAACACAATATCTACTTCAGCATGGCGATATCATTTTTTTCTTGTGCTTCTGTATACTCTCCATATTTTCTTTTAATTATTTAATGAGCCACAGCATTGTTTCAAAGTTGGTAGGTTCACTGCAGTGGTGATATATTCAGTATAAACCCTGGGCAGTGACAGCAGGTGAGAGAAAGGGAAGGGAGGCCCAGAAAAGATTTCAGAACAGGGTAGATGGAGACGCTGAGAGGAAAAACCCAATGCTGAGCATAGGGCTCTTGTGCACACGCTGCCAGATGGTATCTTAGGTCATCAGTCAAGAGAAGCAAACCTAAGGGAAATGCTTGCCTATAAAACATTTGAAGTACCTAAATAACCTTGACATTTACAAATGAAAGAATTCTACATTTAAAAATTATCTGAAATCATGAAGGCAGAAAAGTCATTTTTAGCACAGGTGTAGTGTTTTCTCCCTAGTTCTAGAAGTTGGTAAGTGAAAACAGCCCAGGCCAGTGTCTGTCTTGGACAAAGAGCTGTTTTCCATAGCTGGGAGGCTGGTGTGTGCGGCACCATGGTTCAGTTCTCCAGGGTGGGCCACACTTGAGAAGAGGCCTCGGGAGCTGATCACGACTTACCACTTCTGCTCTGCTGTCTGTAGGTAACAGGGACAGAGGAAAGGCACAGGATGACTAACAGACACCTAAGATAGGGTTATGGTAGGATGAAGCATGATGATGCGAGCCCCTTTCCTCTGGACCCTGGGTCTTCTGAAGTACTCTGTCCTACTTTTTCCTACACCCTACAGGTAGCAGGGGCCAGATTCTGAGACAGTGACATCAGCTCCAGTAGGACTGGAGAACATATTCCCAACCCACACGGACTCCACACTTGTGTGTGCTGTTAAACACCGGGTGCTTTAATTTATCATGCTCTTGTAGGCTGTAAAAATATTACAATGTGGAAATATCACTGTGATAAGGAAGAACCGTACTGAAAACCGGGGCTGGAGAGATGGTTTAATGGTTAGCGCTTGCTCTTCTTCTAGGGGACCAGGGTTTGGTTCTTAATAAGGACATCTGGTGGCTCAAAACTACCTGTAACTCCAGCTCCAGAGAATCCAATGCTCTCTGCTGGTCTCTACAGATATACATCCATAGACACACACTTTAAAAAAAAAGTTGTACCAAATCATAATAAAGGGGGCTTAATAATAGTTTATGGTGGTTAAACAGTAGATTAAAACATGCACACTTAGTCATGTTTAGCATAAGGGACAGGATTTGGAGAACAGAGCAGGCAGAAGAGAGGAGAGGACAGATTGGCGAGATCTGATCATCTATGTGCTGGCGCGGCAAACACCTGCTTATTGAGCATGTCATGTATTGCCATCCTTGCCTGATCACATCCACCCCGAGTAATACTCTTAGGTCGATTTTAACAATGAGGAAACAAAAGTCTAAAGCCGTCAAGCAGCCACACAACGCCACCCATCTAATTGAGGCAAGGTCAAGATGAGAGAGAATGCTGGACTCCAGGTGCATGGGGGATGCTGTCCCTAGACTACACAGCTCACCACCTGAGTGGTGCAGGGCACTTTGGATGCTGTAATGAGCTCATGTATACTTTACCCAATACTCACAGAGGAAGACACTCGGTTTCACAGAGGAAGAAAACCGAGGCTCCGAGAGCCTACTACAGTGCTTTACCCAAAGCTGTGCAACGCTTGTAGAACTTGGGCTCTAGTTTCAAATCCATTTTCTAACTAGGATGTAGGAAAACAATCCTATTCACTCTTAACTATTTGAAAACTTGAAAACTGCCATCAGAGACCTCTACTGCTGAAGGAAGTGACTTTACAAGCATCAAGAAAGCAATCCCTCCTTAAATCCTACTTCCCATTTTTCTTCCTCGGAGGACATTACAGAAGTGAGACAGAAAAACAAGCTCAGTCAGTTTTATTTCATCCCAAGTAGAGTAAAAGGTGGCAGGAACATGTGCCCAAGTTTGCATAGCTGGTGGGTTGTTGATTCAATATCCACTCTTTATTCTGTGTATGAACCAAGAATTGGCAGCCACTGAGATCTCTATACACAGAAGCAGGCACTGATAATTTACTTAGAGAGGCAGCAAGTGATTACTGCTTAGATGACAATACCCGGAACAGGAAAACTTTAAACCTTCTTAGCTTTTTCTTCCCAAACAACCTGGCCCTTACTGTCAATATTGTATTCTCGCCCGCTTTGTCTAGAAGTCACTCAACACGTACCACACCTACTGTCCCTACCCCTTGCCTCCGAGATCTGTCTTGCAAGGACTTACACTGCCAATCAACCAAAGAGAGAGGGAATGAACTGATCTTTCTTTTTAACAACCCTTTATGTATAGCCATATAGTTTGCATCTTAATCACACTAGAATGGAATGATTTGATACAGTTTTAAACAAAAAACAAAGGACAATTTGCAGGTCATTCTTATTTTCCAGCTCTGCTCTAAATACCAGAATGCTTCCTGCTGATGAACTAACAATCTGCACTGTCCAATGGAACAGCCACTAGCCACGTATGGTTCTTGTGTACTTCAAATTGGTGTGGCTGAGAAACTTGATTTTAAACTTTAATTTTAAAATTCAACTAGTTAGTGGCTAATTTACTGGACAGCACTTCTCTGTAGCCTTGACCATCTCTAGATAAATATGTATAATGGATAAATTACTACATACAAATTATCCTGGTTCTGTCCTAGCCTCTTAGCCTTTTCCATTATGGGCAAAAGGAATCCCCGAACTAATGGATCCAAACATCAGTTTCTTTTGCTAAGAAAGGCAGGTCTCCTGGCACTGGGTGAGTCCACAGGCCAATGAGGACTCTCTATATAAGAAGATAACTACAGGTGCCAGCTCACTGCAACTGCTTCTCTACCCGATCACATTTCCCTCTAGCTCTGACTAGATGAGAAAGTGAGAAATGGTACTGTGTGTACTGGTGTGTGGCCATAACAAGCATTTTATTGCTAAAGAATTTCTTCAAAGGAAAGCCTTAGCCAAAATGCACAAGAATATAGCAATACTTGTCATTTCTCTTACAGTAGAGGTCACAGCCATTAGGTCAGTCAGCTTCCCTGAGCTGGTCACTAACTAGAATGTATGTTACTAAACTCCCAATTCTTAGATTCATGGCATTGGCTGCAAATGGACCTAGAAGATAGGCAGGGCTATTTAAAAACCACTTTTAACGATAGAAACTGTGATTCAAAGAACATGCCCAAATTAGAGAGATGGCTCAGCAGTTAAGTGAACTGACTGCTCTTCCAGAGGACTGGGGTTAGATTCCCAGTACCCATAAGAAAGCTCCTAACAGCCTGCAACTTCTGGCTTCTGTGGGCACTGCACACACATGGTCCACAGGCACACAGGAAGGCAAAACATGTACACTCATTAAAAAAAATAAAAATAAATTTTAAAAAAGAACATGCCCAATTGATGATGACTACTCACATCTTTTTAAAAAAGATTTATTTTACTTTCTGTGTTTGAATGTTTTGCCTGCATGTATATATGTGTACCATGTGCCCATGGAAATGACAAGGTGTTGGCTCACCTAGAACTAGAGATAGATGGTTGTGAGCCACCATATGTGTGCTGGAAATTGAACTCAGGCCTTCTGCAACAGCAACCAGTGATCTTGACCACTGAGCCATCTCTCCAGCCACAATATTCACATATTTATGTACAAAGTTGGCATAGCAGCTTATGAAGAGCCTTGTGCCCTACATTAGCACATTTGAGATGTCCTACCATGGTACAATTTTAGCAGCAATGACAATGAAATCACAGGAATCTAATGATGGCTGAATTTAATAAACAGCTCTTTGTAGGTCTTCTGCTCAGCACACTATGTGTGAACTAATTTATTCTTAAAGATAGATGGAGAAACTGAAGTTGAGAGGTAAAATAATGACTAAGTGTAGCCTTTAAATTTAACTTTTAGACTTCCTGAGGCCAACCCTCCCTATCTTGTGACTTCTACCACTGTGTCAGGGTTGCATCTTCTAGTTTCAGTCTGTGGAGCAGCAGCACCTGCATCCCTGGGCACTTGTGCAAGTGCAGAGGTCAGCCTCACCCCAGAGAACCAACCTACAGTCAACAAGATCACGGGCAGCCGACTTGCCATCTAAGTTTGAAAATCACTTTTCGGAGATGGTAGAAAAAAAGGTAAGAACAGGAAAGGGAACATGCTTGGCTTCCTGTCCTCCACGAAGCCAAGGGGACCTTCCAACAGACAGCAGAAAAGCCTTGGATGGAGTAAGTCATAAAACAAGGGGGATGGGGAGGAAGAGAAAAAATTCCAGGAGGGATATTCAGGTTTCACTGTTTCTTGATGTTGTTTGGGTACTCAAACTTTAAAAGCATGCTGAGGATGCAAAAGCATACAAAACATTTCAAAACAAACCAGAAGAGTCCAAGACTCCTTATTACACTGACATTATTAAACAACCATTTACCTAAAAACCACCAGCTCATTACCTATACCTTCTCCGCCTTCCTCTGGGTGGCTAAGGGACGAATTTCCTTAGCCAGCTCCTAACTGGCCACCAGCTCCTAGCTCGTCTAAGCCTTGGGGCCTGCTAGCCAGATGTTTCTCCTTGCCCTCCCCTCTCCCTCAGCTCTTACAGCAGCTAATCCAAATGTTCTACTCCCATTCTCTGCCTTGTGTCCACTGCCATGGTGACCTCAGCACATTTTTTTCTTCTGGTACCAAAACAGTATTTATTTTAGAGGCAGCCTTCTGAATAGGGCAGGTGAGCAAATATCTGGATGTGTGGGCTAAGGACACATTGCATACATTCCATCTAGACAGGTGTTTAAATTATAGCAGGAATAAATACAGGTGATGGATTGGAAAGCGGGTAGGAGAAACAGAGGAGGCGGCCAGTTTCCGGTGCCTGGCCCACCCGAGTGTTACTGCTTGTTACTGCTGTTTGCTAAAGGCAGTGCTGATGCCAGTATTATAATTAAAATACCATGGAACTGCCCTGATGGGTTCCCAGAAAACAGCCCCAACAACTCAGATACATACCCTTTTGGCATGCAAAGGGGCTGTCTGGGGACAGACCTAACTAGATGTCCCTGGCTGAGGTTACATGCTGTCCTACATGCTCAAACAAACTTGACACCTCAAATGTAATTCAATAAAGAATCACTGTGCTCTCTATCAGAAGCAAGGCCATGGGGAGAGTGGGAAGTTACAAAGAGAAATGTGGCCTCTGCCTGCCCTCAAGCTACATCAGATTTGACCATCTAAAACATGAGAGCAAACACTATTTGAGATCTCAAATGTGGCAGTGCTAAGAAAATTCAAATACAGCCTATGAACTTCCTAAATAGAAAAAAAACATATAGACAGCAACAAACAAGCAAGAAGAAATGCCTGAGATACAGACAGTTGACTTGGGAGAAAGGCAAGGTACCGGAAGACAGCAAGGGAAGGAACAATACCCTGGGAAGAGCTACCCTTGCTCTGGACACAAAGGGAACTTCTGGGAGCCACACCCAAGCTATGCTTTGATGTGGTGCTCCACTATGTGGGGAGGGCAGGCAAACCAAGAGTTGTTTTCTGGGGTGAGTTAAAAAGGATTAATGGATGGTTACAGCAGTTAAGTAAGAGGGGATTAAAGATTGCTTATTGATCTCTCCTTTGTTCCTTGCACCTAGGCAGGCCTTGGTGCTGGGTTTGTAATCTGACCATGGAAGCGTTCAAAAGTTCATGTATCCGTTGTTCACACTTGTCTACAGGATCTGTTTTCTGTGGGATGCTATTTTTCCAAAGTGTTGGTGAGGCGAGATAGAGCTCTCTACCATTAAAAAGGGAAGGTTAAAGGGTGGCACATGCCTTTGACCCTAGTACTCAGGAGGCAGAGGTAGGCATGGATCTTTGTGACATTAAGGCCACGTGCCATCCAGGTCTACATAACAAGTTCTAGGATAGCCAGGACTACATAAAGAGACAGTCTTAATGCCCCCCACCCTGCCCTGCACACAAAGGGCAGGGGGTGCGTTTAAAGAGAGGGTGTCTGAGGCCAGTTTTGTTCAAGGACCACAGGGAAATGTGTCTCTTCTCAGATTTATTCCACGAGGCCTCTCTTTAACAATAAACTGTTTTAAAAGTCAAGAAAGGACACGGCCAAGAAGAAGGTGGACAGGAGACCAGCTAGATGAAGTTTCCTGGAGCTTCAGCCCGGTAGGCAAAGATGCACACACACACACACAACACACACACACACACACACACACCCTGCTTGGCTCTAGCCACCAAAGCTAGTGATTTACTATGGAATCTAACAGTAATTAACAAAAGGATTTTCCTCAGAGGTCCTTGCTAGACAGACATCTCTTGAACCTCAAGGCGGTGAAGGCTACATTCCAGCCATCATTGTCTACCGATCAGCTTTTAGGATTCATGTGTGCCACGACCTCCGGCTTTATTGTGGAAAACTAAGTCCAAACACTGACTCTTAGAAACAGTAAGGCTCTTGGTAAATATTTGAAAAGACAGCACAGGTTAAGGGATATAAAGTGTTTCAGGTATCCTCTCAAGACCTCCATCAGAGAGGCCATAGGCAGCATCTGCTTTCATGCATCCATGCTCTGCATAGCGAACCGTCATCCCTTAAAGCACTCTCCCCCTACAGCGGATACTTGTATCGTGAGTAGTTTGCCTATATGGTAATAGCTCAGGCCGACCTCATACCAGGGCATGGTTGAGTCTGAGTAAAGAAGGCCTTATGCTTGATCTTTCTCAGCACAACACCGAGGTTTCTCATTGCTGCTCGGGGGAGACAAGACTAGTAAACAGACGTAGCTACAGCAAGAGGGGTCGTGACTAGACCCACCCTGCAAAGAGCAGAAATCCTGAAGGTTTTCTCACTATCTTGCTGTGTTTTGCAGCCTAAGGTATAATTTATTTCTCCGAAAAGGATCTCCCTCAGCCATAAATGATCACTGCCATCAAACTGCTTCGGTTCTAGAAGCTTCGTGCCATGCTTACATTATTAAGTACAAATTAATTTCCTATTTTACCTTACAAATTACAAGCCACTTTAGGTCAGGGGCTGTATTTTACTTAGGGTTACATCCCCAGGGCACTTATCTTCCCTTGGTATCTGTTGAGGCCTGGTTCCACAACCCCTAGATAACAAAGCTAGAGGACATTCAAGTCCCTTCGGAAAAGTGTTACGGGGCTGGGGTGAGAGTACCGACCAACTCTGAGTCCTCGTTCACTCCTGAGCATCTCCTTCCCCGCAACAGTATCACATCGGAACACAGTGTGTACACCATGGTATACACATCCTCCTAGAGACTTCTACAGAATCACTTCTGCATGATCCCAAATCAGCCCGCACATGCCGTATTGTGTAGGAAAGAGTGACAAGGAGATGTCTGCACATGCTCAGCACAGACACTTCCTACAGAGACACGGAATCTCCGGATACAGAAGACCAACTGTAACAGTAGACAAAGTGCACTTCATCCAAAGAAATTCAACAGTGCTGGCCAAGGCTCGGGTCTGTCTCCTGTCTCTCTGTCCCCCTCCACTCCCTCTCTTCAGTTAGCAGTAAGTAGCAGGGCGGCAAATGTCACTAGAAGGCTAGCAAGGAAATTAGAGGTTCCATATTACCTCTTTCTGCACAGACCACAAGGGAGAGATTGCTTTGGAATTAAAGGAAATAAAATAAGCAGTGATTAGAGTGAGAGCTAAGTATTGCTCTGGCTGGTGCCTAGCATAATTTTAGAGATGATGTCTGCCTGGTCTTGAAGCCTGAGGCAAGGTTCTCAAATGGGTAAAATAATAGCTCTGGCACTCAGATTGTGTTCCCTTCTCCGCATAATGGCTATACTGCATGACTCCATCATGGTACTGAGATGGCAAAGGGCTAGGAAAGCAGTCGTGACTCGTGGTAACAAACCTCGGGCTTACCAGGCAAACTTCATGCACCTTATTATTTATTTATCAAGATGGAGATGGAAACAGATGGGTAACGATGGTGCAGCATTCAGGTGTAGCATTCTTGTTTTCCCTCTTTTGGTTTTTCGAGACAGGGTTTTTCTGTGTAGCCCTGGCTGTCCTAGAACTCACTTTGTAGACCAGGCTGCCCTCAAACTCAGATTCATCTGCCTCTGGTTCCTGAGAGCTGAGATTAAAGGTGTGTGCCACTACTGCCCGGCCAGGTGTGACAATCTTATCACTATTCAATCTTATCATGGCATGCTCCCAAATCTTAGATTTCTTTTCTAATAAGATCTAGAGGACTGTTACACAAAATGATTTCATTAATTCACACAAATATTTACTACTTTTCTGGATTTGCCATTCTTTTCAGCATGGAGGAAGGAGGATGAAAGTAGCAGTCCTTGCCTCTATGGAGACGACAATCTAATGCAGGGTGTTACTGAAATATTCATGTATGTATGTAGCAAAGATGGTGAGAGATTGGGATTTGGATCAAATTATCGATAACAATGGTTACATACTATCTCAAAGTTTTCAAGATCTCTAAACCTGGAGACCAAGAGTCCATGGATATCGAGAGAGACCCTGTGTGTGGGACGTCCATGCACACTTCAGAACTGAACACAAGTCTATATGTGCGCACTTTTCTTCTTTTTCAGGAGAATACATCTCTGATTTGATTCTCAAAATGGATCATGTGAACTGAAAGGTACATGGACTTGTCTAGAGTTGCATTCACACTGTCCTTGGAGCCATACCAAGGTCACTAGAGAATGATCCTCTGCTGTGTTCATAGAGGAAACCCCATCAGAACACGAGTGGACCAGGTGGGTGCTGTGACAACTGTCCCTCTCCCAGCTGTGGAGATCTGAGGGATCTGGGGTGGGGCCATGGGGTGGCTCTCTCCCTCCCTCTCTCTCACATGCGTCCCTAGAACAAAAGGCAATCCTTGAACAGGACACATCGCATCTGTTTCAGACGAGCATACAGAGGTAGGTATGCTCTCCTTGCAAGCTGGTGACACTGGAGCAAAGTGAAGAATGTATTTTTTCAAGGACATAAAAAAAGCCACCCTTAAGCAATTATACTTTGAACACTCCTCCAAAGACACCTCATGAGTAGTTATTAAATCGCTAGCTCCAGTAAGCAACAAACACATGTTTTAGGGCAGTTTAAATTCCTTTTTTAATTCCTGGATGCTGATAAAATGAACCGCAAGTTTATACTCCAATCACCAGGAGATAAGAGCTACCATGTTAATCATACTCTCAAGGGGGTTGGTTGGGAAGTGTGAAGAATTCTGAAGCACCGATGTGTCAGATCTGAAGCTTCCTGGCAACTGCCTCCCTCTTTTGAACGTCACAATCTACAGAACACCCTTACATACATAGTTCCAAACAATAGTAAGAGCTCCAGATCAAAGTCTGCCAGATATTCATGGGAAGCCGACCTGAGAAAATGGCCAGATCTCTTTTTTCCAATGTATGTATTCTGTTTTTGTGAGCTGGGGGCTACTGCTCGCCTGATAAGTAGACTTACATAAATGAGCAAGGGATTGCCAAGGCAGGATTGGCTCCCCTCCTCCACTAAAAAGAAAGCATTGGCCATCCTACAGAATAACCCAATGAGGGCCCAATTCAATAAATAGTCAATCATCTTGATACAGCATCCAACTCTCAACTTGCACCATGGAGGAGAGAGTGCTTGCAATCACTAAAGGAGATGTTTATTCCAGTATCTCTTTGCACAGCTATTTCCGGTGTCCTGTCTTTGCAGGAGCAAAGGTGTAGTGACAGTTCTGCAGTGGTGGCACAGAACAGCGGGCCAGTGTAATGCTCAGCCATGTTAGTCGATCTGAGTTCTGACTCAGAGGAAGAAGAGGCAGTGACCACTAAGACAAAACACACAGAGTCACAGAGATCAGAGATCGAGTCCTGGTATGGTGACTTTCCAGTGTGTGACCTTAGCAGTCACTCATCCTACTAGCTTGTGTATCTTCATCTTCAAAAGTTAAAAAAAATGGGAAAAGCACTTTCCTCGCGCCTAAAATGGAAGTGATAATGAACACAAACTGCCATTAACATACTGCCTAGGACAAAGTAAGAATGTGACTAATGTTGGCTGATTTGGTGTGTAGGGCAGGTGTGCTACAATTATTGAAAAGGAATGGAAAAGAAAGTATGAGTCTTAAAAGACAACACAAAACCCAAGAGCATACAGAAGAGAAGTTCTTTCCCCTTTAGCAAGCACGTGGTTTGTAGAAAGTACAGGTCCCGCACTAAGTGATGGGTTAGAAAGAACTGCCATTATGTGGTTTACAGTCAGAGGCAAGAGATGCAAAATGACTATCATCCACCTGCTTTAAAGAGTAGCTGGTGACGGGCTGAAGGCATGACCGTGATGGGAAGACTTCTGGTTGTGGTGGCAGGTGCTCTTCATTGGTTTATTAAAAACTATATCCGGATGCATGCTTTAGAGAACACTGGGGGTGGAGGGTAAAAACTGGACACAGCCTGGTCTTCAAGGATCTTATAGTCCATTGAATGAACACATTTAAGGATTGGGGCTGTGGATCAGCAGCTGAGTTCTTAACTAGTATGCACAAGACCCTGCATTCAATCTCCAACACCATGTAGTAGTAGTAGTAATAATAACAAAGAGTGAGCACATTTATTAAATATCGTTGTCCCTCAGCATCCTCAAAGTATGGCTTGTATGGCCTTTTAAAGATATAAAAATCTAATCCCAGCACTTAGGAGGCTGAGGCAGGTGGATGTGTGTGAGTTTGAAGCCAGCCTGGTCTACAAGAGTTAGTTTCAGGACAGCTCGAACTGTTACACAGAGAAACCCTGTCTCAAACAAAACAAATCTACAGATGATCAAGTTTCTTATGTAAAATAAAACTACATTTAAATATAGCCTCCATATGCCCTCTCATAAAAGCACCTAAGATAGATTACTTATGTGATGTAAAGGCTACGTAAAGCTTTGTTGTACTTAGTTGTTTAGGAGGAATGACCATGGGGGAAAAGTCTGTACATGTTCAGAAAAGATGCAGGCTTTTCAGAATTTACTATACTGACCCCGGAGAACACACAGACACAGAGCGCAGTCCCTGAGTCAGGTCTGAGGCATCATGGGACACCAAACTTAAGGAGTTCAATGTCTGCTAAAGGAGAGAGTTATGTAGACACACAATTAGACGGCAGACTCAGCACACCAATGGGATTCATGCAGAGGTATAGATCAGACATGGTGACTAAGAGTCGTTTCTCTCAAGAAGATGGCATAAATTAAGGCATACAGATTAGCAGAAATCCTAGCAGAGCTATGCAAAACCCTGTGCGCTGGAACAGAGGCAGGTACAGTGCACTGCAGCCAGACTCTCAGGAAGACCACGGGTAGCTTCCACTAGTTTGGTTTTACATCACAGAGATTCTAAGAGCAGAGAATACTAGGATCAGACGTGATTTAACATAACAAGAGGTCTTTATTGATGAGGATAAGCAGGAGGACACTGCCAGGAGATTGTTTAAGAGGTACCTGTGGCCGTCCACCTGAAGAGATAATGGAGGCCTTTGGCAGAGCAGTGATGTAAGTTAAATAGAGAAGATGCAGAGCGGACACTCTGGAGTCAGAATGACAAGACTTGGCAACAGCTTGGTGCAGGGAAGATGGAGATGGAGGTGCTGATAAGCCAGGCTTCCACACTCGAGTTTCAGGGGTGTCAATGCACCAAGACAGAAACGAAAAGAATGGGGAAAGCCAACAGCGTTCAGATCCACTGAATGGAGGAGTCTCCCTGCATGCTTCTGAGTATGTTCAAACGTCTGGATGCTGGCAAGATAGTCAAGTAGAAATGTCTAGAAGACAGTTGAATATTTGGACCTCAAACTCAGCACAAAAGTTCAAGGTTAGAATGCATATTGGAGGTCTGGAGAGCTCAGGTTAAGAAGACGGGCTGCTCTTCCAGAGGTCCTAAGTTCAATTCCCAGCAACCACATAGTGGCTCAAAACCAACTACAGTGGGATCTGATGCCCTCTTCTGGCATGCAGGCATACATGCAGACAACTCATACCAAAAAAAAAGAGTTAAAAAAATGCATTCTTGGGAGAAATCCACAGAGGTACCAGACAGATAAAGCTGTGTGTGTAGGGGGATTTCCCCCAAGGAAAGGTTCACTGAAAGACACCCACAGCATGAAGGGGACAGAGCCCAGGGCCTCCTCACATTTCTCACTCAGCACCCCTCAGCTGTCTGTGCTCTCTGTGTAGGGTTGAGGCTTCATGAGCTTCCCCTACACATTAGCATGTCTACTGGTGTCATCCTTCCTCAGCTCACGTTTAGACAGCCATACTGGAAGACTCCATGGTTGTAGCCTGACATTGCCATACAATACAACCATCCAACAAAGCCTGTTCCTCTGGCTCTTAGAATCTGAGTTCTGCTCCCTCTTCTGCAGTGATCTTGAGCCTTAGGAGCAGGAGTTGTGTTGTAGATGTATCAGGCGGGACTGGGCTCCACCACTCGGCGTTAGGATAGGTTGTGGTTTTCTGTAATGGTCTCTGTCTGTTGCAAAGAGAAGTGTCCTTGGTGAGGAGTAAGGACTACATTTATTTGTGGGTAAAAGGACAAATATTTAGAGCGTAGTTAGGGATTAAGCTCCTTTAGTAAAATGGCAGTTGTAGGTTCTCTTCCGAGATCCATGACTTCAGTAGCCCGAGAGAGTTGGCTAGGTTTCCAGTTCCAAGCATGAGTTCCCTCTTGTTAAGCAGGTCTTAAGTCCAGTTAGAGAGCTGCTGGTTACGGCCATAGTACGCATGCTACTACTGACCCCTCAGGATTACTATGCCATGCTGGTGGTTGCTGTGGCTTACATACAGCATCATAGCTGGGTATGACTGTTGGTTACCACTCCTTGGAAGCTTGCATGGGGTCTTTTGGTTCCATGAAAGTTAGTCTCAAGGGAGAGGTTTTCAGGACAGACCCAGGTCAGGACCTCTGGGCCTGTGTCTGAAGCAAAATTGTCTACCTCTGCTCTTTTTTTTTTAAGATGAGGTAAACACAGCCAGACAGGACAATTAACTTCCCAGGTCTCATTGGCTTAAGAACTAAGGTTCCCCTATCCACCTTGTTGTCTTTCTAGAAACAGGAACAGGTGGCAAATGTGGTACTAAAGAGTATATTTTCTATCAACAAAAGACTAGAGTCAAAGGAAACAGTAAACCGTCCCAGACCAGAGCTAAAGTGCACAGCAGTTCATGTGTTCAGATGAGCTCAGAAGGAAAAAGAAAGCTTCCAGGGCCAAGTCCTGCCGCCTGTAATGTGCAGAGAGGACGCTAGCACCCAATGCCAGGAGGCAGCACTGACTCTCAAACTGGAACCTCTGAGACTGAGTCACGGTCCACTGGTAACCTTTCTAGGAGCTCCTGAAACAGATAGCATGGTCCAGAGTCCCTCTGAATACAGAGGAAGAGGGAAGGACTAACTGCTGCAACCCAAACGTTCTGTACCTTGCTATACCCTTCCCCAGGGATAGGCTGGGAAGTCTCAGAGCAACGGAAATGGAAGATCCCCATCAAAATGAAAAATCTCAAGAGCACAAAGCGTCTCCCCCCTTCTGTGTCTGTCAGCACATTTCAGGAGGCCTGGTCACGTCTCTGCACGGCTGGCTGGGGGGCAGACTGACACGGCACACGGGTTCGTGGTGGGGCCCTGCCTGGGTGGTCTGTTGCTATCCCTTTGATTAAATTCCCAGGCTGGGAGAGCTGGAGCTGCTCCTAATGATAGCTGGGTCCTGAAATCTCAAACTCGCTGGCCGGAGAGGGCCAGAGCTCCTCAAAGGCCCTGCCTCCTGCTCCTCACCGCAGGCTGGGCTCCTTCACCACATTCTTCTGTGCACTACCAGCAAGGGCCCTTTCCCTGTCTTTGCTCATCTGCCCTCCCTTGCAGCCCTGACTGAGGCAGAGAATGAGATCTCACCCCTAAGCTGATGCCCTATTCCAGTATCCCAGGACCCCTCCCCCTACAGGTGCAGATGCTTCTTAACACTGCTGTAAGGAACCCACACCTCAGTCACTAAAAGATCCCATCCCTGAAGATGGCCCCCTTAAACAGTGTCTATGCAGTACATGTACACCCACAATAGGTATAAAACATTCTCTGCGCATTGTTATTCAATGCATACCTCAGAAAACAAGCAGGCTAGATTAGACCTTTTCCTGATTGTTTAAGGGGTCACTGCTCATGTGGTGGAGAATATCTGCTATTCTTATTCTAGGACTTAAACAGAGCTGCATAATAGCAGAAAAGATTAAAAGAAAAAAGAATTCAGAGAAATTAGCTTCTGCTTTTAGCTACACAAATTCTTTAAAAATGCAGGCTCTAATGTAAATTCTAAGTCCCTCAAAGCCTTTTCATCTCTTGTGGGTTGTTAAGAAGAACTGTCTTTGGCAAGCTTACTATCCCTTAATATTTTCACTAGAAAACAGAGAAGGAAGGGGCAGCACTGCCTCAGCCTGCAGCTCCCCCCACTTCTTGCTCAAGCACCTGTGTCTGAGTGGTTTCCAATCACCTACAAGAGGCTCAGCCAGCCCCTCTGAAGCCTGCAGGGCTTTGCTTTCGGCTTCAGTTCAAGTGCCCAGAGCTGACTCCCCAAGTCCGACTCACCACTCTACCTGCTGCCCCACAGACATGTACGCCAGAGTTCCAGGAAGCTGATCCTGCCCTTCTTGTGATGGAGCTGAAAATGAGCGCTTCTAAGAAGACCACTTCGGCCTTCTTTCTATCCCCACTGGCAAGCTGGGTTGCCCTTTTGGTAGTTTTGACATTCCCCGAGAAAATCTCTGGTGTGCCCCTGGCTATCAGTATTGTTTGAGTGGCTGTCACTCTTATAGGACTATAAGTTATTTCTCAGTCAGAGAGATGGGCACACCATTGATGGGATGCTCTTAGGGGCTTGGATAAAATGTTCTATTTTAAATAAATAATCACAACAAAACACAAAGTTTTATAGAAAAATGCCACTGACTAACAGGACAAGTAGTTGAAATTACAGATAAAAATAAAATGTTTTTTTCTCTTCTCTGGGGAGGAAAACATGAAGAAACGGGATGGTCAAAATGAGGGAAGGACAGAGAGGGAGAGCAAGAAAAGAGATTTCTTGATTGAAGCAATAGTGGAGAGGGTACCTGAATTAGCCTTCCCCTGTAATCAGACTGATGACTACCTTAATCGTCATCATAGAACCTTCATCTAGCAACTGATGGAAGCAGATGCAGGGATCCACAGTTAGCACTGGACCAAGCTCCTAGAGTATAGTCAAAGAGAGGGAAGAGCGATAATATGAGCAAAAGGTCAGGACCAGGATGGAATATCCACAGAAACACTTGACCTGAGCTAGTGAGAGCTCACTGACTCCAGACTGTCCAAATCGACAGAAGGGGAACCTGCATAGGCCCAAACTAGGCCCTCTAAATGTGGGTGACAGGTGTGTGGCTGGGGCAGTCTGTAGGGCTACTGGCAGTAAGACCAGGACTAGTGATTGAACTGGCTTTTTGGAGTCCATTCTCTTTGGAGGGATACCTTGCTCAGTCTAGTTATAGGGGGGAGGGCCTTGGTCCTGCCTCAAAGTGATATGCCAAACTTCGTTGACTCCCCATGGGAAGCCTTACCCTCTCTGAGGAGTGGATGGAAGTGGGGTGGGTGGGAGGTTGAGAAGTAGGAAGAGTGGAAGAAGAGAAAATTGGAATTTGTAAGTAAAATGAGAAAAGATTATTTTGAAAAATAAATAAAAAACCTTAAGAAATTAAATTTTTATTAGTAAAAATTAAAAAATAAAATGTTTCTCAGAAATACTCTATAATTTAATTTTATATAAATTTTTACTATATACAAATAATTTAAAATCTGCTTCCCTTGTCCAATGAAGTCTCTTAACTTCTTGCCTACAAAACAACTAGATAATAGTTTATAGGATATAACTAAAGCAATGCGCAGAGGAAAATTCATAGCCTTTAATATAGACTGGATGAAAATAAATTAGACATGCAACTCAAGAAAAAGAGAAATAAAGATAAGGAAAGCACAAAGAAGGAATTAGAAAACAAAATAATTCTACCACAACAAAGCAACAGTATTAATATATCCAGAATTAATCTTATGAGGAGGGAGCTATGCACTAGGCACCCACAATGGGAGAAAAAGAAAGCACAGATATGGAATTGAATTGGGAACTGAGGAAGAAGGAAGTGTGAAGTCAGAGGAAACCCAAGCACCCGCGGCTTCTGGACACAAAGCTGCTTGTGCTGATGGCTACAGTTAGTTCCCAGATGCGAGCACAGAGAACGTCCAGAGCTCCTGTCCACTTCCCTCCAGGAAGCCACTCAGTTCAGTTAAGAGATGGAAGCAGCTTTCCTTTTTAACACAGCATAAAAGAAAAAGCAGCTAGAGAACAAATGTCAAAGTCAACTACAATGCATTATTAGTTAAGTAGCAGAAAAAAATAACAGAAGTTTCCAAATTACAAATTAAGTTAACTGTGTCCTTGGAGAGGAAATGGCTGAGTAACAACCGAGTTTTTCTCTAACAAAATGCATTTTTCTAACAACTCACTGTCATCACATTAGAAACAATGTACTCCAAAAGCCTAAAGGACCAAAATAACAGTATTTCCCCAGGACATGGCATCAAGACTTTGCAAAGAGGCTTTCACACCCCATCTTTATGACCTGGCTGTGTTTTTTCCCATCAGTAAACACATTGCAGAGGCTGAGAAATGAAGTGCTCAAGATCATGCAGGCAATCAGTAAGAGAAGGACACAAGTCTTGGGCTGGCTAATCTGCCCCTTCCTAGGTGCTCCACCCTGGTTTTTGCACGGTACAGCACCTCCCTTAGTACCCTACTGCGGAAATGCTGAAAGTTAAGGCTGACATCTAATGGCAGGTTCTGATTCTCACAAACAGGAGCTGATGAGCTTGCAGAGTACAGGCACATAGATTCATTACAGATGAGAAAGACCGAATGGGTTAGCTTCCCAGTGAGGGTATGTAAACCTGATTCCTACAGGATCAGGATCTTAGAATTTTCTGAGCTCTGCAACATAGCCAATGATAGAAATCACAAATATGTAAATACACTAATATTGATAATAATTTAATTTCCTGATGCTCCTAGATTACTTAACTGGAAGCTAAAATGCCAGCTCATGACTAACAACCTTCACTTTTCCTAAGAACAGTGAACATTTTCAAATTTCCTCTCTATTTACTATGGCCATGCCTATTCCCATTCGTCTATGGCTGAATCTAACTGTTCAGTCCCCTTCCAGTCTCACTGCCACCTTGTCATATTTCTTTGCTTCCAACTACAGCTTCGGTCTCCCCACCTGTTTGTTTCAAACTCCTAGGGACTGAAAGGGAAAATTATTACTGCCTGCTATGCTGAGGGTGGGGGGAAGCTAAGTCCACGTTAGGCTTATCTTTCTTTGCTCTATTTTTTTAACAGAGAACTAGGGTACCATAAGAGAGAGGTGTGTTGCCTACTTTCACATGTACTTGAAGCAATTTTCACCTCCACCCCCAGATTTAATCATTACAACAATCAATTAAAAATCTTAACACAACAGAAATACAAAAAAATGTAACCACATAGTGAATATCATGGTACTATTATCAGTACCTCACTTTGGAGGGTTTGATTCCATTTAGCATTAATGAAGAAGGTTTCTACTTTTAATTAAATCCAATGAAGACTACCAGAAGAGAGAACAAAGAGAACCCAAAGGTCATAAAAGTGTCATGCACCATACATACACACACATATACATGCATCCTAGAGTCAGGGCCATCATGTCTATTTCTGTCATATCTGTGTCAATGTCAATAATCATTAGACACGAAACATTCTCAGATCACGAACTAAACAGAAGTACAATGGGGCGGGGAGAAAATGCTATGAGACTGATAAAGAGATCTATAAAACTCACTGGAAAATTTAAAGAATGAAAAAGTTAATTTACAGGATCCTGGGCTGAGAAGGTGACTCAGTGAGTAAAAGCACTTGTTCGTCATGCCTGATGACTTGAGTTTAATCTCTGGAACCCATATGAAAAAAAATAAGACCCCTTCAATAATCCTCTCACTTCTACAAACACTAATGATGGGTGCAAACAGGCACACACACAATATATATATATATATACACACACACAAAATATAAAACACAGTTCTAATGCCTGAAAACCATATTTACAGTTGAAATTTAGATGTTACCTATGCAGTACTGTGTATCATAAGAGAGAGTAACAGATTTAACTTTGCAATGCCTGCGAGAATCATTTTCTTCACAGTTAAGGAGAAACAATTCAGACCACAAACATACAGGAAACAGCTGAGAGAGGGAAGGGCAGTACCCCAGTCACGCCCACTCCCAGGCCCGAAGAGCCCAGCCTGGTCTGCCCCTACCTGCTGGGTGAGGAGGTTGATGTGAGTGGCTGGAGAATACTGCCTGGCTGCCTGCTTCTCTGCCAGCCGCTGGAGCTCGGCCGTAATCAGGCTTTGGTTGTACCTTCTGTTGAATGAACCATCTTCACCCTCTTTTTGAGTTTTGGCTATTCCTGAATGATGCTTATGAGGATGGCATGAACCTGCTGAAAAAGAGAAGAGTTCTCACCCACTTAGAAATCATGTCCCAAACAAAAGGAGAACAATGGCAAACAAGTATCAGTCGACAGACACTCTGCTGAGTCCTAGGGAGCTCTGACGTGAAGGCCAAAGATGACCTTGGAATGGTAAAAATAGGGAAAACCCTTACCATGCCCTAGAAAGTCTTCCTACAGTCAGATTATCACGTGTGTACTGGTGTGTGCTGGCTTACAGAGGATGTTCTCACTGGGAGATGGGAAGAGCCAGTGTTATGATTAACTGGGGACAGCAGAGCAGCAAGCAACCACATGGCACTGGGATCTAACCTCAGCATCAGCAGGAACAAAAGAGAACCCAGACCTTGAAATTCTGCTTCTTTGGCTTTATTACATAAATACACACATCAGTCTGTGGCAGCCATGGTAACAGCACTCACATTCTTACAAGGCGCCAAAGGGAAGCAGGTAGGAAAGAGAAACTAAGCAAGTGTACTTAAAGAATAGCAGTCTTGTATTCATGAGTTAAGGTCCTCTCAGAGTTCAAGTTTCTTTCAACTATTTGATCACAATAAAATCAAGGTTCAAGGTTTTTTTCTGGTTATAAAATCTCACTGAAAGATTAGTTTTGAGTCACAAAAGTAGAAATATTACATGTTTTCCTGTTCTATCCACTTACTTATAATCTCTTTGTGGTGCTGGGGGTGGAGGTGGAATTTCATTCTATCTACTACTGAGCCAAACCTCCCAGGCCCCTTCTGCCCTTTTACAGTGCTAAGGTAAGCATTGTCATTCTATAGACACAATGTAGTGTTGCTGTTCTAAAACGCATTTTCATATTTACCATATTAACTGGTGTATACAGATATCTTTACAATGCATAAGTTACAAGCACCTTATGATGAACACTGTGAAGTTTCTACCAATAGCATACATTAACCAATTGCTCCCCTCCATCCTTTTTCATTTATTCTCTTCCCTTTGGACATAATTTTATTACATACATAGGAATGTTTTCCTGTATCTGTATACATAAATACTAGATAATTTGCTTATTTTCAGGCTCCATTAAAAAGGCATCTCCCAATAGTAGTTTCCCAGTGCTAACTTTTATCATTTAGCATGGCACTGATGAGAGGCATCCTCGCTGGCCAGCATGGACAAACTCATGCATTTTATTTGCTGTTCTGTCCGGCAGTTCCTTTGAACCAACTGTGGTTATAAACAGCACAGTGGCACTCAGGCACATACTGAAGCAGGAGTGGGACTGCTGGGTCACAGGGCCCATGTATTTTTCAACCCGAAGTGACAGGATCAGAGTGGCATGTCCTATACTCCTATGCAGACATTCCTGCTGACTCACACATCCTTTAATACTCAGGACTGTCAAATACCCGAATTCTCCTTTCTCTAGGAGGCTAACCAGTTACCCAGTTAACAATGATGTTGGACGTTATTGCTTTCCTGATAACCTTATCATTTTTTCTATAGTATTTTCTTGAGTTACTAGACGTGTGCTTCTGTTTTTACTTTTGTTTCCATATAATAAACCTGTAAAGAATTTTTTAAAGTATTAAGTTCTATATCTGGAAAAAATGCTTTTGTTTTTTGAAACACGATCTCATTATATTGCCCAGACTGGCCTCCTGAACTCAGGATACTCCTGCCTACACAACCCAAGTGTGGGTGTCACCATTCACAACTGAAATTTATTTTTATGCATGGTTGAGGCAGGGGTGTGAACTCACTTACCACAGCACCGTTTATGAGAAAGACACTGTCCCACTGATGTACAAGGCTACCAACTTGTGTGACTTTTCTACTCTGTTCCTTTGGTCATTGCATGCTTTTGCGGACACCACACTTTTTATCTTTACGTGAGTCTTAACAAAGAATTCAAGAGGTCCTCAGTGTTGCGCATCACTTCGGAATAGGCTTACTAAGTTAAACAGTAACTGGCCAAAGTTTTTGAACTTTTGAATCCAGAGATCAATTTGATGAGTGTAACCTGAGGCCTCCTATGCCACATACAGAACATTTGCCCACTGATTTAGGTCTTCTCTGATGATTTTCCACATTGTAGAAAACATTGTCTAAACGTTCCCCAGGTAGCTTACAGTTTTCTGCTAATGTCCAAGATACTTTCTATAAACAGCTCTATTGGAGATAATGGACTCAAAGGCTATGCATAATCAATATCAAAGAACCTAAATTTCTGAGTTTGGCCTCTGGGAGGCTGAGCACGCCCCACAGGATGCCCACACTCCCAAGAGTACATAAGCACCACAAACGGGACTCAGTGCTTTTCAGCTGATAAAGTATACATAATAAAATTTAACATTTAAACTTCTTTGATTCTTTGTAATTTCTACACAATATATTTTCATGACATGGATTTTACCCACCCTCTCCCTACTCCCCCTTCACTACTCATCCAACTTTGTGTTCTCTTTTCATTACATAAAATTTCAGTTCAAACAACTCTTTTCTAACATCATGCAGCTAAGTCTTTTCTAAAATGCACCCAGAGACCGTCTTATATTTTGTAGGTAGACAGAATATTATCTGCAACTATATCTTATTGCCTCCATTTTAGTTATCAGTTTTTAATCTTTTATGGTGGTTTTAACCTCCAGTAAAACGCTGAACAGAAGAACAGAAACGCGGTCATCATTTTGCCACTGAGACAGACATATCTGCCGGCACAGGGCAGATGGCCTCTGTCCTGGCTAACAGGGACCTTCTCTTCTCAGTATGCAGAGGGTTATCATGAATGATGTGGAGTTTACCCAATCTTTTCCTGAGTTTACAATGGCGTCAGGAACACCTTTTACCACTGCCACATCTTCTACAACTGAACCGCTCCCATCCTTGAACAGACTTGCTTATGGCATACTCTCTCCAATGTGGCTACATTTGGCTGGCTTTTATTTTGATTAGAATTTCTATATCTGCATTTACAAATGAAGGCTGTTTATAATTTTCCTCTCAAACCTTACTACTAACTTATTTTGTTTTCAAGACAAATCTAATCACACAAAATTGGTTAAAGGGTATTCTTCTATTCTCTAGCAGTGTGTAATCCCAGGGTTATCTACTTTTTGAAAAAGCATTAGAAATTACCTATCAAACTCTCTGGGCCTTATCATGTCTTTCAGAGAAAAGCTTTAAGTACTATACCAATTATACTCACAAGACTACTCTGGCCTTCTTCATCAATCTGAGTCAATTTTGCACGTTATGCTTTTAATGAAATTTGTCCATCTCAGTTTGGGGGAATAAAGCTGCTGGTCATATCCTATTTTATCTCATCTGTACAGCTTTCTTTGTCTGCTTCTTTATTCCTTCTGGAATGTTCCTGTCTTCTCTTTTCTTCATCCATTTCACCAAATGCATATCTTCTTTAAGAGGCATAGTTCATGAGTGGCTTTGATATCTTCTCTTCTACTTATGGATTGTGCAGCTTTTGCAAAGCTCTTTATGTCTTTCTCCTTAGATGCAGATCATTGTTTTCCTTCTCCACACACCAGCACATGCAGCTGTCCATTGCTATTAAGTTCTAGCATATTTTCTTTATATTAAAATTTCTTTTCCCTTTTTTGATTTTGAAATATACAGAGATTTGTTATATATTCTTTTGTTATTGGCCTTTAACTCAGTTGCAATGTGGGTAGAGAAGGATACTATATGACTCCAAATCTTATAATTTTTTTCTTGCTTATGATATAGGGTACAACTGAGTTTTATAAATATGTGTTCTTGAGTAGATAGTTTCTCTATTTCTTGGATGCACAGCCCTAAATGTGATCAAGAGACAACCTTGATACTCTGTTTAAATCATCTTTTAAGAAGATTACACTTATACATTTATTTATGTAGTGTGTGTGCAGGTGCACATGTACACAGACAGCTCCATATGTATGTGGCAGTCAGAGGACAACTTTCAGTTTGTTCTTTCTTAGCACAAGGTGGACCTCAGGGATAGAGCTCAGGCTGTCAGCTTGGTAGCAAGTGCCTTCACCTACGGAAACATCTTGATGCCCTCCCTCCACCCCTTTTAATGATAGAGTTTCACCATGTAGCCCGCACTGGCCTGGAACTTACTATGTAGGTTAAGCTGGCCTTGAACTCAGAGACTCATATGCTCCTACCTCGAGTGCTGGGATTAAAGGCATGTACCACCAAGCCTGACTAAAGGTAGTTATTTATTAAATGTGGCTTAGGTATAGCTCATTTTTAACACGGGCATTATTAAATTATTTAAAATATCAACTAATGTTAAAACACTCCCCAAAATGATTCACCATAATCTCTATGGACATAATTTTTAAAATGCAAAAATTGACAATCCCAAAGTTTTCCTAAAAATGTAAGAAACCCCAAAAAAGCCTCAAAAGATTTGAGAAAGAAGAATAAAGTTGGGAGAACCCTTGGTGATTTCAAAACTTAATATAATGCTACAGAAAGACAATGTGGTACTTGTGTAAGACTGAAACAAAATCAACAGGAACAGAACTGAGACTCTAGAAAGAAATCTTTTCATTCTTTTTTCAGGTAAAATTTTCAATTGTAGGGAAATAACATTTTTAAATAAATGGACCTGGAAAAAATGAATATCCATATCCAGAAGAATGAAGTTAAACCCCTACATCGCCTCACACAATATGCAAATGAAAATGGACAAAAGTTCCAAATGTAAGAATCTAACGTGAAACTCTAAGAAAAAAAAATAGGAGAAAATCCTTATAAATTTGGGTTAATGTTTTCAGATATGACACAAACTATAAGCAACATAAGGAAAAATAGGGACATTAGACTTCATCAAAACTTAAAACATCTATGCTTGAAGAAAGTGAAAAGAACCAATAAACAGGGAGAAACCATTTCTAAAGCACTCACCTGATGGGGGACTTGTATAGAGAATAGATAAAGAACATAACTCAATGATGAAGATATACCTCAACTGAAAAACTAGCAAAGAAATCAAACATTTCCCTTATACAGATACACAGATACTCAAAAGGCATGAGAAAAATCATTAGCCATTAAGGAAATGCCAATCGTAACCCTTCTACACAATAGAAAAATACATAGATAGACAGGTAGATAGAGAGATGGATTCTAACTCAAACCTTCTATGATGGGTAAAATCAAAAAACATTAAATGTTAGCAAGAACTTGCTCGATCAAAATGAGGACTCATGAAATTTATCACATGACCTAGTAATTCTACTCTTGCTATATACCCTAGTAAATAAAAATTGATGTCCACATGTAAATGTTGTCACACTGTGTATAGCACCACTAGTCATAATGGCCAAAGAAGGGAAAAACAGATTCCCCACCTGGCAAACAGACAAACAAATGCTGTAACCATACCCAGCTGTTTACAAGGCATTAGGCGTGACACATGCTCTAACAGATGAGCCTGGAAAACACAACGCTAAGTGAAAGAAGCCAATCACAAAGGCCATTTATTGTATAATATAGTTATGTGAAATGTCCAGAATAAACTCATCTGTAGAAAAAGAAAGCTACCTGTGGTTGTCAGAGGCTAGGAGGAAGAGGAAATGAGGGTGCCTGCTAATAGGGAGTTTCTTTGAGGGAAGAGAAAGTGTTCTGAAGCTAGGCAGTGGTGTTGGTTGTAAGTATCTGTGAACGTACCAAAACCCACTGGATTCATACGAAATAGCCAAGTTTCTGAGTAGGGGTTATGTCTCAACAAAGCTGTTATTAAAAACTGGGCTGGGGATGTAGTTCACTGGTAGGGTGCTTGCCTAACACATGTAAGGTCCTGGGTTCGATCTCCAACGCCATAAAATAAATGAGAAAAAGACTTGACTGATAATATGGGTCTACTTCATTTAAAATTAAATATCGTATCTTACGAAGCCTTTGGTTATGTATCCATTTGTAAATGTTCTGATGTCAGAAATAGTGACGTGAATCAGAAAGAATGCAGAGTGTCTTCAGAGTCAGTGATCGTCTGCGGTGGGAAATCTAGATGCCTTGTCTTATTCATCTCCTTTTTACAGTACCTAAAAGCAGTCCTGTTTCATTCTGTATCAGTGAATGAATGCTCGTGGACAAAAAGCAAGACCTCTCTTTAGTCACAGCAGAAGGCATCAAAAGCAAAGGGAACAGAGGGAGCTCTACTTTCATTGGGCTGGGAAGGAGCTGACATGGCAGGCAGTCTTCATTTCTCACTCACCTGCCTTTGCTGAAGAGGGTCGAGACAGTTTCTGGCTATAGATGTGTGCAGCACTTTGGAAAGAGGAAAAGGGGCCCATGGTGTAACTGCCTGATCGACAGCGCGGCAGGCCAGCAGGGCTTACGTTCTGGGTCCCAGGGTGTAGGGAGGGAGAAGCACTGTCGGGGACAACGGGGTTCAGTAAAAGTGCTGACTGGTGAGGCATGCTGAGGATAGCTGGAGAAATCTGAGATAAAGAGGAATGGTGGCCAGGACCTGACGAGAGGGCAGAGGTTGTAATAATAGATGACAAGTGGGTGCTGGGAAGTTTCTGCAGAAGAACAGCAGCAGGACCAGAGAGAGAAGAACAATTGGTATAGACTAGTTTAGCCTCTTTTCCTGATGAAGTTGTAAATCCTATTAAAGCAAAAACAAAACAAAACAAAAAAACAGGTCATTTTAGGACACATAAACATAATTTTAGAACATCAAAATATGTTAACATGAAACAGAAATCATGCAGACTTTAACAAGTATTCATCTTGAATGTCCTAAACGTTGCTTACCAGAGACAGCCTGGTAACAAGAATTTTACTTTATGATTATCCCTTCCTAAAAGCTTGAGTTGAGACATCCCCCACAAAGCAGAGCAGGCACGTTCTACAAATGCTAAGCAAGCAGGACAAAGTTTCTACAAGGAACAGCTAATTCCTCTCCCTCTGGGAAAAAAGAAAGTGCTCAGAACTTCTAAAGAAAATGGAAAATGCTTTTGAAGGAAATAAAGTTACAAACAGGAAATTCTAAGGGAAAGGGAAGAACAAAAGGAAACTTCCCAGGGCAATAATGGTCCATGCGCTTAAAATGTTTAACACCTGACAACGGTTTTTCTGTTTAGAGGTGTATCATAGCGTATCGTGTGTTTCAAACACTCACGAGATAATTTATTGGAGTGGATTTCTGTTGCCTGTTGCTGTTTGGGCTGCTTTATTTTCACTTCTTGAATTGTCTCAGGGTGATCTGAAATAAAAAAATACTGACTTAAGTGCTTTACTAATCAAAATCATAACATGATACACAAGTATTAGACAATGCTGGGAAACATGCACACGCCACCACACCTTTTAAAGGATGGCAACAGCTCTAGTGAGCAGTCAACTCCCAGCGACTGCCTACATCAGCACCATCTCACTCAATCAAGAAGAGATACTCAAACCCAAGGCAGCAATCTAGGATATGCCTGGATAATGATATAAGTAAAGGGAAGTCGGGTGCTCCCACCAGGACTCCAGGCTGGGGCAGGGGTGGGGATATAGAGATCACAGTGGCTGGCAGGACCCACTGGAGCCAAATCAACAACACATGCACAGGAGCAGCATTGTGAGGCGCAAGCGCAGCCTCACTAATTATTGGTTTGCCACTTCGACTCTGTAGCTTACAGTATGTGCCCCAGTTTACCTGAGGCAGGCTAATCATTATACTGAATAATAAAACCAGTTTCCACTGTAGTAGTTTTTCTCTACCATCAGATTCTGAAACAGAGCAGTCCAAAGCTATTCATAACTCAGAAAAGTGCTCCAAGTCTGCATCAAAGACAAGATTTGTACAAGAACGTAAGAGAGTTTCTCAGAGGATAATGGCATCTGGGTCCTGTCCGCTCCACCAGCACCTGCAGGGGTAATGCTATCACTTGCTTGCTCAGCTATGAAATGAACCCAGACACCGAACTATCAAATGCTTCTTTTCTTGACTGAAACCTTCATACCCCTCTCTAGGTTTAGACAATAGATAAATGCAGGAATTTATCTTCTAATATAAAAGTATCTTTAAGAAACAAATTTGAGAATTTGAAGTGTCCCATTTGTATTAGCAGGAGCTTCTGGTACATGCTACTGTGTCTTCTCCATTAATGTCAAGGGCTAAGTTGCCATATGAATGCCCCTGTGGGCCCCATCTCACCAGGTAAACATGCTGTTCCCTACTCTGACCTCCCTGTAAACATCTCTCCGCCTCCCATCCACAACACTGCTACTGCTACTTTTCAGATTTTCATCAGCCTCTCACACTCACCCACTCAGTTCCACACACCAGACAATACACTTGATAAACCCAAGAGCTTTGATGGCCGAATCATTAAACTGCTAGCAGTTTAATGCAGTTTAATGCAAAGGGGATAACGCAAAATACAGCAAATAAGAGAAAGAATAAATGGACAGATGAATATGAAACTAGAAACAAACTCCAAGAGGAAGCAGGGCTTAAAAGGACCGCTAAAAATACAATTCAGGAACACAGCCACTAAGGAGGCTTTATGCAACAGCCTAAGTGAGTTTACAACACTGGCTTGGGATGTCAGTGCTAGAGAGAGCTGGCCTTGCATTTTGAGGCTTTGGGACCAATCTGCAGCCCTGTAAACACAAACAAAATTTACATTGTTTCTTTGGGAAACTCATTTTACATTTGAAATGAGCAATTTTCCTGAATATTTCAGAAGATATTCACAGGACTGGGCTAGGCTTAAGAGCAGAGAGACTGAATATAGCACTCACAATACTGACAAGGGGGCTGGAGAGACGGTCTGGGCAGACCCGGATTCAGTACTCAGCACTCACCTGGCACCTTACAACCATCTACAACTCTAGTTCCAGGGAATCTGATGCCCTCCCTCTTCTGTCCTCCATGGGCACCAGGCACACAAGGAGTCCACAGACATACATGCCACAAGACACTCACACAAGCAAAATAAATAAAGTATTAAAATACTGATAAAATTCCTATGTTGATACATTTGTATCTAGGTTTGAAATTGATCTTACATAGAAAGCGCAGAGCTTTGTTGATAGAGTGATTGCTATTTTTTTATAACAACAATATGAGCTAGATAGAGAGTCTAGTCCACATTTGATTCCAAACCTAGGCAGTGAGAACTTTTAGAAACACAGGGAATATCACAATGCCTCAAGGAAAATATGGCATCTGGGGCTTGGAACCAAGAATATCAGTTACCCCAATTAGGTATGGAATAGGCTCACAAACAACAATAGCAAAAACACCCTGCCCAGCTAGAGGGTGGTGGCGCATGCCTTTAAATCCCTGCACTAGGAGGCAGAGGCAGGCAGATATGTGTGAGTTCGAGGCCAGCCTGATCTACGTAGTGAGTTCAAGTACAGCTACACTCAGTCACACTCAAGAATGGTGCGCAGCCAGGACTCCTATTCCTGAAGCTTCTCTCACGGCTCGATTTTCCGCCTGTTTGCACGGCTCACTCATTAGCTCGCATACTTACCACCTTTTGCCCCACTATCAGAATAGTTACTGCTGTTCTTAGAACTCTTAGAGTGAGTCCCCAGGAAGACACTGGCAGACTTGTTTTTTTGGGTATAGAAAGTCAACACCTCCTCGAGTTCAGCCTCACTGAAATGAAGAAGAGAGTTCGGTCAGCACAGGAAGCTGCTCTGGAAAATCTTTTGATATTTTATTAGGGAAACAGTAAGCAAAGAAGGGGAAGTGAGACACGCAAGGCGAAAGCTTCTCATTAATAGTTTAAAATGAAAGCAATTGGGAAAATGTGGACTATGATAAACCTTTATTAACCCACACAGAGAGAATTTCTAGACCTGCACTACCTGATTTAGCAGCCACTATAGTTACACGGAGCTATGTAGACTTAGGTGAATGAGATAAAATTAGACTATTCTTTGCCAGAGTCACACTCTGCACATTTCAAGTACTTAGTCACCTGCATAAAGTTTTACTGGATAAGCACACTCTTGGTAAGAAATTGAAACCACAGTTGAGGTCAAAGCTTACCAGCACCCTATTTTTGTACAATACCCCCCTCGTCAGCTTACACACATGGAGGGGGGGGAGCGAGAGACACGGAGAGGTGTGTACCATTAAAAAATAAAATATGTGAAAAGGATTATTTATAGCCACAGAGTGCAGCTATCATCTGGCTGCAGTTGGCAATGTATCTATCCTGCTTCCAGACAACTGAGGTATTTTCACTCAAAGGGCCACAAGTCATTTTTATTGGCTCTGTCAGAAATAAGGAGACCTAGTGTGGCCACAGATGGGATCTTTAACCATCTGAACATTGAATGAGATAGAACTAGATGGGCACTTTGAGTTACTGAAATGCCATGTTATGAGTGGCCATAGAGTCTAGAGTATAAGAAAACAGAGGAGGGTCTGAGCAGGCTCCCAGCAAACACAGCATGCGCAGCTCTAACTTGCTCTCAGCCAGAGGGCTCTGAAGCAGTAACGCAGGGATTTTCAGCGTGCACAGCACTTTTTGTAGCCACTTTCTTATCTCTGGAGCTTGGTCTTATTTCACATAGGCAGCCTTCAAGGAACTGAGGCAATTCACCTGCCGTCTTCAGAACACACCAATGAGAACCCAGGAAAGCACCTCTATGGATCTCCATAAACCCTCAGGTCCCCAAGCAGAAGAGCAGCACAAGATAAATTGTGCTAACTGGCAATTATCTCCAGCTGGGGCTGTAATGGGCCCTGCTTCTCTCTGGCAGTGTTTTATTTGGCGCTCTCAGAATACTGGAAGGCAGGGGATAGCTGGCCCAACCACAAGCCACTCTGTACCTGTCTTTTCCTTCACCCACATCGTCATTAGGTCTTCCTGCCTCCTTTCTGCAGGCATTTGAACTTGTCAGCCTATTGAAGAATCTGTGTGCTCACCCTAATTTAGTAAAAGACCCTACACTACCACACAGTTCCCAGGAACTGTTGCTTAAATGACAATCAACAATATAACCTAATATATTTTTACCCCAAACACTCTATTAGTTAAGAGTATATATAGTTTACATTTAGTATCCAGTTATGTTTCTTTTCTTAAAAAAAATGAG
This sequence comes from Ellobius talpinus, assembly GCA_001685095.1. NCBI lineage: Eukaryota > Metazoa > Chordata > Mammalia > Rodentia > Cricetidae > Ellobius > Ellobius talpinus. The sequence continues at coordinate 29,769 of LOJH01001603.1, forward strand.
GTTTTGGGCTGAAGAGATGGCTCAGAGGTTAAGAGCGCTGGCTGTTCTTCCAGAGGTCCTGAGTTCAATTCCCAGCAATCACATGGTGGCTTACAATCCTCTCTAATGAGATCTGGTGCCCTCTTCTGGACATACATGCAGGCACACTATACAAAGTATATATATATTGGGTTTTTTCCTCTATTTTTCTATTTCAGGAACTTTAAAAAAAATCTATTTTTTGGTATCATTTACTTTTTTTTCCTTTTCCGCTTTTAAATCTTTTTACATTTATTTATTTACTTGGTAGATGAGCACATGCACGTCATGGTGGAGGCATGGAGGACAACCTGCAGGAACCATGTTTTTCCTTCCACCAAGTGGGTCCTGGGGATGGAACTCGAGTCTCTGGCTTAGGCATGAGCACCTTCACCCACTGAACCACCTTGTCCTTTTTTGCTTTTGCTGTTTTTATGAGGCTGATGTGGAAAGCTGTTTCTTGTTTTATTTCTATACCTGCTTTCTCAAGCATATTACTCAAGACTTCAGAATATCCACAAAATAGCATTATACAACTATAAACCCTACAAAATGATATATGTGTTTGTAGCACAACTAAAACATAAGACACTGAGGCCACAGTGAAGTCTGTTCAAAGAATTAGCCAGGACCTCAGTGTTAGAGACTATTACCTACATTAACTTCACAAAGAACAGAATGTTCATTTTCTACTGTTATTCTCCCACTGTGTCTTGGACTACTGATTAAAGGGCTTATCATTGTTTTTCCTGAAGTTTAGTAGTTTCTGCACAGCTCTCTAATTTGAAAAAAATTATATTTTTAGATTTTATTATTTTATGTCAGGTCCCCTAGAACTAAAGTTAGGAATGGTTCTGAGACACCATGTAGGTGCTGGGAACAGAACCTAAGTCTTCTGCAAAACAGATAATGCTCTTAATCCCCGAACCAACTCTCTAGCCTGACAACTCTCTAATTTAAAAAAGACCCTCCATTCTGAGTTTTTACAAATGTTAAAATTAAGTGCTTTTATTATCTCTTCCTTTGGAAATACAATGTCAGTGAGTAAAATGGTCTGGCTGGCTTACATCAACAGAGTTGAACATAGAGATTTTCAATTTCTCAAGGTCAACTCTAAGCATGAAAAACTTGTTCTGTTTTATATAAATTAGGCGTGACCCTCACAGAGTTGAGAAACCGCCAGCCCTCACCCTACTCTATGTAGGAATATTTGGTCATCTCCACTGCATCAGTAGGTCAGGAATAAATCTGGACCCAGCAAACACTAGAAGCCTCTAACTTCACATTTCCAGAGGCTCTCATACTCTCAGCGCTGTGCGCTGAAGGCTGTCTAGAACTCCAGCCCAGACACCCAGCAGCAGTGTTTTGATAACTGAAGTCATGACAACAGCAACACAACTGGCTAAGATATGGAGAGGCCAAACCTAGGAAATGTTCCCTCCTTTGGGGACTGAGTTTATTCCCATCCATGTAACAGAAACAAGGGTTGCTGGTGATTCAGTGGGCAGTTCAGGAGAAGGAAGGACATGGCTATCGATCAGCAGTGCCCTGTACCTTGCTTGTCGGATGAAGTCCTGAAAGCTTTCTGCGTTCACCCCGTCTTCCTCCTCCTCTTCTAGTTTCTTCTTTGATTTCTTTTCAGCCATTTGTTCTGTTTCCTACCCGTGTCCAACCCAGAGAAAAACAAGATCAAACTGGCTCCCGAGAGATGCGCTTTCCTCAGCTTTCCTCACCTCACATTAACAGCTCCTTACAGGAGAGGTTTTCATTCTTCTTGTATTTCCACCACTTATAAATCTGACATACTACTTGGGTCATCGTTTCATGAAATGTTTTGAAATTCCCAAGTAACGGTGGCAGAATGTAATTTTTAATCATGTTTTTACTTTCTGCTAACATGGGTCATAGAGCAAGAGCTTTTTATAGTAACATCTGGGATGATAATTGCAGCTTCACAGTGCTGCTGGACAACAGACACACAATATTTTGTTGCAATTCATGGAGGAAAGATTGGTCTTGGAAGAGTCTCTTGTATCAGTTTCCAAATTGATTGAGTTTTTACTTGTGTAAGACAAAACAGAATTCTCAACAGATCTGAAGTAAATTGTGGCTACAGGTTTAGTGTGTTGACAGTCCATTAGACTTCCCACGTGATTTCAGAAAAGCCATGTCAGTTTCCAGGACTCTGCTTTTCCTCCTACATAGTGGCCATACTTTTTCTTCCAAAATAACATCTTTTTAAAATGGTCTAGAACCTCAGATACAAAACATTTTGAAAAAATTCTAATTAAATAGTGTACCTTATAGGTGTGAACTCATATTCCTGTTTCAAATGTTTCAGAGAAGAAAATCTAACTATTCCGAAATAGAAATGCAAGTCATCATATTAAATTCATAATTTAAGTTCACTCTCAAATGGTCATCTCCCCAATGTCTATAGGTCCAATACTATACTACAGTTGCACACAGACCAGGATCTTTCTCAGGTATACTAGAGAGCAAAGAATGACACAATTTCATAAGAGTTAAGTATAGCCATTGGCCCTCAAAATATGCAGTTTTCAGCCCAGCTGGACTGGGGATGGTGCCACCAAGAGAACAGAACAAAGCAGATGGGCTGTTCCCAACAGGGTATGATGAACCAACACTGAACACTATCAGGTAAACAACTTACCTTGTTGTACACAACGATAAAGTCACTTAGTTGGTGGGCAAGGATTCTTCTGCGCTCCAGAAGTGCCAATCGCCGACTAGGCAACACCATCCTTAATGAATGCTGGAGATTACTTGATGCTCGCTTAAGGAAACGAACCACTAGCTCCTAAATAAAGTAATGAGAAAGAAAGGAACAAAAGTAGGGATTGTGCTAAGCATGGAGAAGACAAGCAATGATGGGCTCGAACAAAAGATGTGAGAAGACAACAAACGATGATGGGAGAAAAGGTATGTCACACATTTTTACAAATATTTTAGCAATAAGACACTACATAAAATCCAATACAAAAGGATTGTATTCTCTTCCCTAAGTATGTGGGCAATCAAAAAACAAAAAACAAATAGAGATGCAAGTAACTATTTAGTAAGGCAGTAGTTATACAAACACCATCATGTATATATACACAAGCAGAGCTATCATAATTTAAAGAGTGGACATTGTTTCTAAAAAGGGGCTCAAACAGATCCATTTAGGAAAGTTAGCATTCAAGGTCAATGCAAACTAAAATCACAGAAGCAGATGAACTCAGATGAAGGTGAAGCAGATGAAGGTGAGAGGGCAGAAACAGGATCAGGTACAATAGTACATGTCTATAATGCCAAGGCTAGGAAGGCTGAGGTGGAGCATGGCAAGTTAGAGGCCAACCTAGGCTACACAGTAAGACCCTGTAACAAAACAAAAAATCATGTACAGAGAGAAACCTAATAGAAAACAATGCCACAGAGGTCAGGGAGAAAAGGGTCAAATGTCAAAGACTCCCAGAGTGAGACATGATCACAAGCTAGAGGCAGCCCCTGGCTCTGGACTCTGGGGTCGCATCAAGAGACTTCATATGAAGACAGTGGAGGAAGGTATGGAAAGAAGCATGGGGAATGAACGGAGCTGAAGAGCAGAAACCACTGCATAGAAAGTGGCGATGAAGGAAACTAGAAACTGCTGGACAAACCGTTCTTCCTTCCGAAGGGTAAGTAAGGAGTGGGAAGCAACACCAGGGGACAGTCACTAAGAGAATGGAAGACTATTCCTCGCTTAACATGGAGACAAAGGATTCTGAACTTGAGAGAATCTCAGTCAGGTCATTTCATGACACCACAGATGCTTCTGAGAGATTTTGTGGAGCCAGAGACCTCAAAGAGGTTACTGCCCATAAAATGTAAAACTATTTTCATGTGGCGGCTCTCCAGGCTTTCGACTTGGATCACAGAAGGAAGCTGTGTACCTGCCTTTTTCATAAACAAAGCCATTGATCCTCAGTCATGGCCAGGGGCAGCTCGATGTTTACTCAGTTTTGCAGTGATGATCTTGTATATTCTTGTAGAAAGCCACAAATCTTGGGCGAATACTCAGTCAGCAACCAGAGGGTTAGTTTGGTTGTTTTTTTGTTTGCTTTTTGGTTATTTTCTAAGTGATTTTTTTACATTTGATTTTTGTTCATTGCCCCCTCCTCCAATTTTCTCCAGCATAAATGTTACAGCCTTATAATGGGGGAGGGGGGTGTATTTTATAGTTCTCTGATGTCTTTACTATAGCGTGGTTTAAGCTACTATATTAAAACATTATTTTTCAGTGGAGCAGACAAACTGACTCTGAAAAAGGCAGGCTCAATTTTCCACTTGGAAAGTGTAGCACTAACATTTTCCACTGATGGTTGAAGAATTATTCATGACACACAAGGTTTTATCTCTGGGTTGCACTGGCTACTTTAAATTCATCATTTGCTTTCTGGGATAACTAATATGCTTTTTAAAATGTACCTTTCATAAAGAGAACTAACCCAGCTTCCTCAGAATTAAAGATCCCTCTGCTTGTGTAATGCCAGTAGTTTAAGATGGGCATTAAAAGGCTGTGGCTTCCTCTACAAGCTCTGATCTTACCAAAAAACCTGATGTTCCCTGTCATTGTGATCTAGAATATTAAATCCTTGGTGTGTTCAAATGACTAACATATAGTCAAAATTGTCGTAAGTTTGATTCTAGTAATCCAAAAATTTTACACAATTACAAGTAGACATAGGAACAATACTTTCTGGGAGAGTTTACAAAGATGTACTGACTCAAAAAGCTAATGGGACTCCTCAGGACAGAAAAGAAAGGAAACAAAGTAAAGGCAAGAATAACATTCTGGGTCCAGTTTTACCACATTGGGGCTACAGAACAAAAGCACTGGCTTTTCTAGGTCTTTTTATCCTCATTTGTAAAATGAGGTAACGATGCCTCCCTCAAAGAATGAAATGGAAAGCAGTTTAAGGACAGAAGAATGGTTTTTTTTCTTCTCAAAGGCTTCATGCAGGACTTAACATCCAATGAGCAATCAATTTCCAATTCAAAATGGAGTAAACCGATGCTTCCTCTACACAGCATAACGCACATGGCTTCAGAGATCTGCTTCACATCACATAAAAACATGAGAAACCTTCAAACTTTGCCATGTATAACATCTGTGTGTATGTGTGTATGTATGTGTGTGTGTATGTGTGTGTGTGTGTCATGCACGCACATACATGGTGCCTGTGAATGTGTGTGCCACACCATGCCTGTGTAGGTCAGAGGACAACTGTGAAGTCAATTCTCAGGCTTGCATGAAGTCACCAGGCTTGCATGGTTAGACCTTTAACAGCATCCTGCAGTAATTCTTTTATCAGAACATAATGCAGAGCTGGGGATAAAGGGAGAGAAGGAGAGGAAGAAAAGGGGTAGGTCACAGGTCCCAGCGAGCAGAGCCTCACCATCTGTTCATCCTCCTTGGCAGCCCAACTGGGACTGAGAGTCTGACCACCACTGTCTTTCGTCAGACGGACTTGCACATGCTGAAGGTAGGCAGAGAATGCTAGCCGGGCCTGCACTTTGCTGTAGAGATCCAAAACAGCACATCGTTATGAGACAGAATGGCAAACCTGCCCACCAAATACCTGCCTCTCTCCAACTGACGTTTAAGATCCTTCTGTTTGGATAGCTAAGAATATGAAAGCTGTTAGGTAGACACTACTGAATAAAGAACCCTTCCAAACCCTACATGAACTTTCAAATTGTTTCCCATATAAGAAACCATGATAATACTTCTCATTACTAGTATAAAAGGGGGAAACACAAAGATTGAAAATTCCTTATCCTGTCCCTCCACCTCTCTGATTTTTAAGAACTTTCTTGGGAGACTGCAGAGTGTTCCGTGATCGTGGGGACACTGGTAGAAAGGGGCTTGGTGGTGGAAGTTCTTTAGGACATACTTAGCAGATAGTAGAGAAATATGGATTTTGTTATGAAAACCAATACTCCTATCCCGGAAAAGCGTCTGAAGAAGAAACTAGATGAACCCTACAAAGGAACTTCTGAGCCCAAATTATAAGGTCATGCATCTCAACTCCATGTCAGGAGTGGCTGGAGCCCAGAACAGAATGAGTGAATGTGGTCCAGCAGAGCTTGGTGTACACGGCCTGACAGGCAGGGACGAATCCAGACATTCAGTGGGGAAAATAGCCTTCAAGATGGTGAAACGCACCCTAGTGACAGCTGGTTTCTGCCTGCTGGTCTAGGGTACAGACAAGGACTCTCCTCAAGCTGCAGTGGGAAAGCCAGAGGACCAGAGACAGTGACGACTTTCACTTCGGCACCTAACTGTGGCAGATCTGTTTTCTTTCAGGCAAGATTTGGTTACTTCAGCTTATCGGCCTCCTGACACTGTAGCCAAAATTACATCAGCTAAGATTAGGGCCCAACACGAATTCCGTTCACAATCCTTGCACATGTAATCACTAAACACTGTCTGCTCATGTTCCCCACGGTCAAGATGAAGGATCTGTCCCAAGCAGACTGCAGATTCTACAGGGTCTAGGGCTGAGTGTGTTTTGGAGGACTGGAGCACAGGGGAGTCAGGCCAGGGTGTCTGCTTGCTCTGGAGTTTTCATCTCTAAGAGTTCCTAGCAAGTGAGCTATAAATAAGGTTATAATCTTATTACTAACAGGGACAGTTATGGGAGTACAGTATGAAACAATGAATTTAAACGTCCAAATGTTCCCAACAAAGACATTTCTATTCTCATCTAGAGAACAACAGCACGTTCCAGATTCTTCCAACTGCAGCTGAGTAACCAACTGCATTCATTGGAGTCCTCATACTGATAACCAGTTGAGATTTCAATCCTTATTTTGTTTCGAATGAAATAAAGAGTACTAAGTTTTTCAAATCTATAAACCTTCCTAAAAAGACCCCGGAAAGCTAACCTGAGACCCACTCAAAGGCACAGGTCAGTCATCAGCACACCTCCTACCTGGACAGAAGTATAAGACAGGCATGATTTGTATCAAACCAAGAAGGTTCTAAAAACCAAACAGTTATTAAACAGATCCTCAGGAGATAAATCACGCAAGGAGTAGATGCGTGCTGTCTCTAGCCCTAGCTGTGGCCATCCCCATGCTCCTGGGGACCACTGAAACATCCCACAGAACAATGGGCAACCGTCTGGAGTCTGCAAGCTCTGTTTCCTCACTGACAGTGAAGTCCCTAAGACTGACTAAGAATTACTCATTTCTACAGTCGCTAAGGAGGATTTTATTGCTGGAATGGAGCTCAGAACATACTTCCATTTCCAATTCCAATTTTTCTAACACCCTCTGCCCCCAAAGTCAGGAAACAGTTTCAGAAATCCTGGTCTGACCTGCACCTTGGCTCGACAGAGAACACTGAAACCTGGAAAGGGTCTCTGGCTCTCTGACTTGACCTCAGTCACGTAATCAATCAATTAGCTCAATCCAAAGACCAGAGCCCAAGTACTGGGAACGAGTCCACACAACCTGAATTCACTAACTGACTATTCTCTTTCTCCACAGCACCCTCCCAAATGCAAACCTTTCTGCACCTTCTGGCAAAGCGTAGGATCTGGCCTCGAGAGAGCATAGGCCACTGCATAGCCGACTCAGCTTCTCCGCTCTTTGGCTTCCCTCAGGGCTCGCCACACAGCCCATCCTTTATGACTTGGAAAAAGAGCTATCCCTCCAGTGGCCTCTTTCCACCCTTCTTTTAGAACCCTTCTCTGCCAATACATCCATTTCTATGTCTTAATCCTCTGGCCATCAACTCCTTCCTCTGAAGTCTACAAAGGCTCCAGAATTGCTATCTTTAAAATGAAAAGCATCCTTTCCTAGTTATCTCTCCCCAGGACGTGCTCTTACCTTTCTTTTGCTGCCAAGCCCTTGGGAACAGTGACTTGACACTTGCTTTCTGATTCCCTCTGCTCACAGCTGCTTCTCCACCCACAAATTCACTTCATGAGTGGCCCATTAGGACCTCACACAACACTGGTGTCTTAAGCACTCTGAGGACTTGACACCCTCCTGCTGCCCCTGACCATGTGCCTCCTTCCTGCTCAGAAGCCCATCTCTTGGTCTTTGTACTGATCTTCCCAGGGTGCCTTTTCTCCCCATCCACACTTAGAACTGACAGCAATGTCCACTGTAAGGCTTGCACTATGACCCTTGACCTCTAAGCTGTACTTTTGCTGGACAGCACAGGGTACATCCTCCTTACACACAAAGAAGCTGGAGCCTTCTGTCAGGAAATTTAACTCCTGTACTTTCTGCCTACAGATGGGGTCACATTAGCCAATGCAGAGCTTTAGTCTGTCACTTCTACCTCACAAATGGCTTAAGCCCATCTTCATCTCTTCATTCCTGTAATATCACCGACCAACAGCTTCATTTTCCAGATTTGGACAATTCTAACTGTCCCCTTTCTACACTGAGTTTCTTCCCTAATCAACTGCTCTCCCACAGTGTGAGCAAAATTTACTTTCTGAAACAAGGTCTGACTGTTGTGTAGAGACTTAAATACCACCCAGAGACCAAAGCCAGCTCCTCTAAAGCCCCTAGGCAATCTAACAGTGCCTACTGGGGACATCAAGTTCCTTAGCACCCCCTCCTGACCTTTCCAATTCCCTCAGGCGGACACTTCCCAAACACAAAGGCTTGTGCCATTTCAGTGGCCCTAGTTTTCCTCTGCCTGGAGCTGCTGACCCCCTGGCAGTTGGGGCGGGACTGACTCCTCACACACATTCACAGCAAAGCTCAACTCTTCATGCAGGGCCAGCACAGTTGTAGTAACCCTGCCTGGAGCTGCTGACCCCCTGGCAGTCGGGGGGCGGGACTGACTCCTCACACACATTCACAGCAAAGCTCACCTTTTCATGCATGGCCAGCACAGTTGTAGTAACCCTGCGTCCCTGCCATCACACCACCCTCATCTTCAGAGCACTCTCTGCTGTCTGCTGTACCATGTTTCTTTGTTTACTGCCCATCTTCCCAGCACACTGTAGGTTCCCAGGCCTGCCTTGCTCCCCACAGCAATGTGCTAGGGCATGGCATAGTCTTGGCACTGGGCAGGTGCGCAGCAATGCCTGCTGATGGACTGCAGGAATGACTACGTGCCCCCCCCACTTCTACCTACTCAGCACTCACCCGCCATTCCTAAACCTTGGAAAATCCGAATCAGTTAAGGGCTGGTTCAAAGATCCCCTCGCACATGATGTTTTCTGTGTCCTTATGGGGGTCAGACCCCAGCTCCTGGAGGGTCTCACATGCTAAGCCTGAACTGCTTGAGTTCCTCCTCTCAGTCACTCTGCACTAGTAGAGATTGATGCCAACCAAGCATCTATTTGGCCTATGAAACCCTGGGCTGTACTATAGCTCGACCTCGGACAAGTTACTTCTCCAACCCTCCATTTCTGTGATAGTAGCAATGTCTAAGCAATCATTAGTTCACAGGGCTTCTGTGATTACCAATGGAAACTGTGAAGCCACTGACATGCACCTGGTATTCAGTACAATTCAGCTATAAGCAGTTTGACGACCATCACTCTCAAAGATACCTACCTTAGATTTCCATTATCCTGGAGAATCTGCATCAGATTAAATTTAGACTCTGGCTCTTGAGTCTCAATTTTGCAGCACTGATCACCTTTATTAGTCCACTCAGCAACTTTCATGGATCTGTCTCTGGGTGAATTTTCTACTATAACAGTCAACGAAGGCGTGTACTTGGCTTGAGTTTCTCCGAGAGACCCTGCAGACTCCTCCTGGGAGGCTTCCTGCTCTTTGTCTTCGTTGTCTAATCCAACGTCTTCCTCCTCTTCACTTTCTGTCTCAGTTTTAATATTCATTTCAGCTGGTTGGGTAATCACTAAATGCGAAGAATCACTAATGTTGCTGAAAAAAGGATTAAAATGTCCTCTCTCCCAACACCTTCCTTTTATCTTCTTAACAAAACCCATTTCTAAGTCAAACTAGCAACAAGACACAGAGTTGGCAGCAAGCACATGGCTCTCACCTTCCATTCCTAGCAGCTCTAACAATGATCACCACTGGAGCTGAGAGAGCGCATCACACCGATGGCTTTCTCACTGCTGAAGGCATCCCTAGCACAAAAGTCCTTGCCTGCGTGCTCTTTAGCATGTCAGAGGGGGTTAAAAAAAAACAAAAACAAGAGATACAAGAGTAGGGGACGATCATTCAAGCCTATGTATACTGCTATCTTAGAACAGGAACCCTGTCTTTTGAAAATTCATCAATTAAACCCCAGTGACTAATGAGCTGCCTGACACAGGTGTTCTACCAAGAAGGGAACAGGGAGGTGTCAATCTATGGGCCAGTTAGAAACAGATCTGTACAGACAGCCAGGGTGAGAAACTCCATCTAAAATACAAACGCCACCTGGCAATTTCAAATGATGAACTGGCTTCCAGGTCATCATCAATGGCGGCAACATTGCTCAGAACCCCACTAATCTGGACAGTCATTATCCTAAAGTCTCAAGTATTTGCTTGACGGTGGAATGAGAGCAGGAGCCAAAACATGCACTTCACTGTGGACAGTTTTCAAAGCAAGTACTAAGGAACTGGACGTTTCAGAATTTATAATCCTTTCAAAATTAAGTTTCAGAACGGGAAGAGATTACCTAGAGGAAAACTAACCTCATGATCAGGAAAGTTCCGACTCATTAGGTATTATGGAAGAAACTGGTTAACTGGCTCTGCCAGGGCCCAGATCATTCAGTTTGTTCAATGCTCACTGGCAGGTACCTGGGTATTTTGGCCTCATTGCCCTCAATCTGCCACTCCGTCGTCTACGTTTTCGCACCTCCAGAGACAGGAGCTTCCTCTCATAGAGAGCAGCATGCAGCTTGGCCTTGGAATTCACACTCTCCACCTTCAGTTCTGGTGCCCCGTCAGTATTTACCCTGCAGGGAAACACAACAGAGCAGGCACGCCTGTCAGAAGCATTCTTCCTTAAACTGTGTGTGGTGGCATATGCCTGCGATCCCTACACTCTCAACATCGAGGCAGGGGGATCCTGAGTTCAAAGTCATCTATACAGCAAGTGTGAGGCCAGCCTCGACTATATAAGATAGCAAAGTCCTCTTCTTTATTCCAAGACCAACCTTGAGAGCATCTGTAAGGACAACAGATTGTCATGGAAACCCTCATGAACACTAAAGGGGTTGCACAGGTAAATGGGAGTATTTCAGTCAATATTAAGACATTTAATGGTTATCCTGAATTTATTAAATGTTCTAAACAAAAACATGTGACGACAACATTGAAACACCTTTGAACACCTAGTAACACCAGCTAATACTCTACTGCAGAAACTATAACGTGCCATCCAAACCTCGTATCTTCAGAAGGACTAGTAGATAGCAGTAAGATTTTCACACTTGAGATAGAAAATGTGTTTTATTGTAGCTAATTACAATTTTCTCATTAGTATTTAAACATCCTTTTGAATTATACAATAGTTAATACATGCAAATTTGGCAGAGCAGCAATGGAAGAGAACAGATGATGATTTATGAATAGGGTCATAGTACACAGGGGACTTTGACTCACAGGGAAGTGGGAGTCTGCCCAGTCCATTGTTCCACAACCTGAGGACACACCAAGGCTCCTGACCTTCTTTGGCATCTATACAGCTCCAAAGAGATGGGAGAGGGGCAGGATCCCTCCAGGTCTTGGGCAGAGTCAGAAACTAAGAGTCAGAGGCACAGACATGAGCTGGTGGCAAAAAGAAGACAAAGCCCAATCCCAGCAGGTTCTGAATGACAAGTGCGATAAGGAAGGGAGCTGACAATGCCTAAGCCAGGTGTTAGGAAGACAAATCACAATTAGGGATGTGAGTGATGTGGGACCCGGTCCAAAGAAGGAGTGGACAAAGCACAGGGCCTTTGCCCTCTGAGCCATCTCACCACCCTTTTCTGGTGGACAATATCACTATGACACCCAAGCTGACATCAAACTTTGGGCTCAGGATCCCTCTGCCTCAGCTTCCCAAGTAATACAACTAAGAAATGTTCAAATGTATCTATTACCATACACCCAAAGACTGAACTGCAGAGCTCTGAAAATATATCTAGCCAATTAAATAATGAATTAATAACTGATTGAAAAGTACCATTCAAGCTATTTATTTACTAATATCTAACGTGCTCAAATTTGGTAATTGTGTAGTCAAATGCAATATCTTTATCTTACATGCTAACATGTTTCTTTCTAAAGACACATCTTTTAAAAGCTTAACATGGTGGGCCCAGGAATGGTGGCACACATCTTTAATCCCTGTACTTGGGAGGCAGAGGCAGGTAGATGTCTGTGAGTTAGATGACATCCTGATCTACATAGTTGAGTTCCAGGATAGCCAGGACTACACAGAGAAACTCTGCCCTGAAAAAAATCCAGAAAGATAGATAGACAGACAGACAGACAGATCTTAACTAGTTTGAGATTAGCTTAATATTTTAGGTCACCTTAATTGAATGGGTGGGAGTTATTTCTTAATAAATTAAAGCCCAATGTTTATGTTCATGAACTAAAGTCTATTGCATAAAAAATATTTCAATTTACACTGCTAAAGCATGATTCCTTAGAATTTTACTAAGTACACTGATACACTGTATTTTGTGAATGTCTTGTGTTCCTCCCCCTCCTCCTTCTGTATGGGTGGCATGCAGAGTGTATGTATACATGTGTACCTGTATGGGCGGGTGTGTGCATATGTGTGCATACAAAGACCAACAGACAAGACTGTATGTCTTCCTCTATTACTCCGACTTGTTCCCTCGAGACAGGGTGTCTTACTGACCACTGAAACCAAGAAACCTTGTTTTGCAGGAAGTCTTTTATTAAAAAAACAAAAAACAAAAAACCAACTCTCTGACTAGATTCAGTGCCCTGCGGAATCTCTACTTCAGCTCTGTTCAGTCTGCATCAATGCTCTCCTCAATAAGGAGTTTAGTCCACTTTGCCTAAGCTGTCAGTATAACAGAATATCTTTATTAGTACATTTCCCAGCATCTCTCCACAGCATCCATCTCATGTCTACCGGTCCTACACTCACGCCAACCCTCTATCTCACGCTGCCACTCAATGCTCTTTTCCTTTTGTTAATTTTCTATTTTGTTTAACTGTATTACACTTTTTTCTTCCTTTCTCAATTCTACTTACTTTTAGTTACTCGACTCTGCTTTGTATAGTTTCTTAAGATGAACTCCAGATCTATGACTTCAGTCCTCAGAGTCTTCCCTTTGCTTCTTGCATCTTTTCTTCTTCTTTCGAGACATGGTCTTGCTATCTGTAGACCAGGCTGACTTTAAAGTCATAAGCCTTTGCCTTAGCCCCCACAGCAGCAGGACTGTGGGCACATCCACCATGCCTAGCTCAGCGCTCAGGTGATAATGCAAGCACTGAGAGCTACAAACATCCCTCAAGGCACCACTATCGTTGAAAAAAAATCACATATCTTATGCTTTATTTTTATCATTAATGATTTCAATATACTTTCTAATGTCCTTTGTGATATCCGTCTTGATATGCATAGATTATTCAGAAATGTGTTGCTTCTAGCAAATACTGAGATTTTCCAAGAATATGATGGTATTATTTCAATTCTTTTCAATCGAGTAAGACTTCTTTCCAGCATGTAGTACCATAGTCCAGTTTTTATCTCTTTAATCCCCTATACCACCAAAATATCCATATGAATATTAATAAATGATAGCTAAAAATTGGAAACTAAGGCCCATTCATTTGAAACTATTTTTTTCCTTTTAGTTTTTAGGAAAAGCATTTCTATACTATAGCCTAGCCTAGTTAAAAAAGAAGTAGCTGAGGCTGGTTGTGAATTCACCACAACACTCGTACATTAGTCTCTTGTGTACGAGGATTACATGTACACGTCACCACACTCAGCTTTTAAATGCTCTTTTTGTATGATTTTTTTTAAAAAAAATTTCTTTTCTCTAACTTCCAAATTGATGGGAATATACCTAGGAAGCCTATTCCTTGACTAAATGATACAGAAAACAAATTTTGACTTTCATTTGGAAATAAGCTACAAGTAGTTAATTTTAGTTTTCCCTAAAAAGGCAATTATGACTTCCTTAAAAGTTAAATTTATGCTTCAAAAGGCTTGGGTGTGGGTGGTGGGTAAAGGCACTTGCTGTACAAGCCTGGCGACCTGACTTCGATCCCCAGAAGCCATGTAAAGGAGGAAGAAGAGAACCAGCTCCACAAAGGTGTTCCTTGACTTCCACACATGTGCCAGGACAAAGGTACCCACCCACATTGTACACACAGAGAGACACACACACACAACTTAAGTTACTGGATGAGAAACCAAGCTTTAATTACTCATAATGAAAAACAAAGCGAGATGCAAGTAGCTATACTGTCTTTCTCGTTATTTTGCTTCTGAAGAGGACAGCGCAGACCAGGCACATGGAAATGTTTGAACTCTCTGGAACCTGCAGATATGTGGAGGATGAAAAGTTTCTGTGGCAGCCGTAGTCTTGACTGAGGCAAAGCCATGTCGGTCTTGCTTCTGGCTATTTTTTGCTCTGCCCAAATGAAAAGCTACCTGTGTGCTTACTACCAGCAGGGCCAGCCATTTGCCTCAGGTACACCAAAGCCACAGCATAAACATGGCAATGGTCTTGGAGTCTTTCACCCCACCGTGCAAGAAATCTATCATTATTGGTTAAAATGATGCACATATGGTTCTAATAAATTAAATCTTATACCTTTTTTATAATATGTGGCCACAGAATACTTTTTCAACAGAAAGCATTTACATATTGCTGCTAGTCATGATGAGCCAAACTGAAAAGAGTTATATAAGGCATGTTTGGTCTATGCATGGCTGCACATCATGCACATGGAAGGAATTTGTCAACTTCGAAAAATTAGTTACCATGTTCTTCCTGTCAGCAAGCTTCTTCTTGGGTTTCCCCTGCAGATGTAGAAAGGACAGCAGGGTTAGAGAGCACCACCCACCCACTCACTGCAGAGTTCACACACATAAGGAACGCATTCAAACTCTTCAGTAGACTCGACATCTAAAATGGGGAACAGGCAAAGAACCTGCAGAGAAAAATGAGAGTAATAACATTTGTCCATCTACTCATAAAGCAAATCATAATTATTCCTCATGACAACGTGAAGGCAGTAATTACCCCCACTGTCATGTGCATGCACATGTGTATGTATGTTCCTGTGTGTATGTGTATACATGTGTTTGCATGTGTGTGTGCATGTGTGCCTGTAGATGAGCGGGAGATGATACTTCTAGATTCTGCCCATGGTCAGGGCTGGGAAGGTCTACACTGGAGTTCAGGGCTTAGAACTGGCTACAGAACTTTCTGCTTTCATTGAACAATCTCAGAATAGGGAACCAAGTTCTGTTCTCATGGGATTCCAAAGACTATTCATCAAAAATAAAGAAACAGATCAGTTTGAGAGAAAGAGAGAGAGAGAGAGAGAGAGATGTTCCCAAGCTAAATGTCAACCATACCTGTTAAACAGGCTTTTGTTTTTCCTTTTAAAACATACCATTCTAATTCAATTTTCATACTTAACACTGGGGTGGGAGGTGTTCCACAGTCTGACTTTCTATATTTAGTTCAGCACAATTTTATCATCATTTGTGGTGGTTTGAATAGGAATAGCCCCCATCGAACCCTGTGTTTAAATGCTTGGCTCTTAGGGAGTGGCACTATTGGAGGTATGGTCTTGTTGGAGTAGGTGTGGCTTTCTTGGAGGAAGTGTGTCACTGTGGAGGCAGGCTTTAAGGTCTCATATATGCTTAAGCTACAACCAGTACACAATCTCTTCTGCTGCCTGTGAATCAAGATGTAGAACTCTCAAGCTCCTTCTCCAGCACAATGTCTGATTGTATGCCGCCATGTTCCACTAGGATGATAACAGACTAAATCTCTGAAACAGCAGTCAGCCCCACAAGACACCACTCACCATGAGGTTCCCATTGCTGGCATTTTCTTACTGTGCATATTTCCAAGCCAACTCTAAATCCATTAACTTGTTCAATCAAATACTTTGTCATTTCCAAAGTATCAATGGAGACACATAGTATATAAACTGCAGTATTTTTTAAAAGGCAAAAGTAATATAGATAATATTTACAGAAAACCAAGTGAAAGAGTTAAATTTTCACCAGGATGTTTTGTTTATCTTTTCCTATAATACTTTCCTGTCCCTGTTAGTGTCCTGATGTGAGTGCGTCAGAAAACTCAGGATGACTAACTTTTAGCCCAGACAATGGTCACCTCCAAGGATCTACAATCATGGCCTCTAAGTACAATCCCAAGGGCATATTTTAATAACTACCTCCACTTCCCTCCAGGGATGGGTCAGGGTATAACTGTAACTTACAAGAACCCCCTGAGTTGCTAATTTGCATTCAGAGTTAAGACTATTGCCATACAACAGGACACTGGGTAAGATACTGTCCCTCAAAGCTGGTCGAGCAGATGGGAAGAGCTGTGGGAAGGAA
Source organism: Ellobius talpinus (assembly GCA_001685095.1). Classification (NCBI taxonomy): domain Eukaryota; kingdom Metazoa; phylum Chordata; class Mammalia; order Rodentia; family Cricetidae; genus Ellobius; species Ellobius talpinus. The sequence continues at coordinate 46,329 of LOJH01001603.1, forward strand.
TGGAAGGTGGACACACCCAACCCACAAGAGATGAGTGAATAATCCGCTTGAAATCAACAAGAACAGTTTAATGTGTGAAGGAAATACCAATTCAGATTGAGAGAAGGGATTCAGTGAAATGTGAGGATGTGGAATGAACACACATCATTTCTTTCAAAGCATTATTTTTCTCCCACACGATAGGTTTTGAGCGCTGACAATAACTAACACAAGAAAGCAGCCACTCAAAGGCCAATAGGTAAAGATAAGCCAGTAAACGGGAACTCGAAATCCAGTCCAGGAATGCGACACTGCCTGGAGGAAGAAAGACTCAGCAACTTAGGGATGGGTGGACGGCATCACAGCAAAGGGAAGTCTGTCAGGATAAGGAGGGAAGAAAAAGCAAGAAAATGTGGCCCAATTGAGCCATGGTTGGTATATAAACCTGGAGATGAAGCTTTAAAAGGTCACCAAGAATAAATCATAAAAGTATTTCTTTGCTAAACAGGGAAATTTATTTTGCTAATAAAAAATTCTAAGAAGCTTATAAGCAAGAGTTGTTAGCTGAAACCTACAGAAAGAATACAGAAATATGCTATGTTGGATGATGTAGTTCAATTAAATGCATCATTTTGTCCATACAAGTTTAGGAAAATACACAATAATGTATTTCTGTTGTTTTAAAGACAAGGTCTCACTATATATACCATCTGGCCTGCAGAGCAGGCTGGCCTCAAACTCACCTAGATCTGCCTGCCTCTACTTCCAGAGTTCTGGGATTAAAGTGTGCGTCACCATGCCCAGCATAATAATGGGTTATAATAACTCATTTTTAAAAGAAACTGCACTTTCTTCCCATCACAACTATTTTAAATGCTGTAGATACCACTCACTGGCTGAAACTAGGTGGCTGACAAGGCTGCTGCTATATTTTACTAATGAATAAGACATATTTTTGTTTTGTTTTTGGAGACACAGTCTCGCTATGTAGCATTGGCTTCAAAATCCTGATCCTCCTGCCTTAGCCTCCCAAGTGTAAGACTCCAAGTGTATGATACCATGCCCATTCACATATAGTATACATCACATTTCTGACTCCAAACAAAACGTTTCATAATTATGGCTAGGCTGGTAGTTTCCAACTGGCCTGCTGTGCCTTCTTAACCCCCTCATGAAAACCCGAAGTATGGAAAAGATCCAGCGTCAAGCATGGAGCCCATGTCAGTTCTGAAGCAGAATAGATCTTGGAAGGAAACCTGTGCAAATGCCTATTTTAAGCAACTAGTGAATTGATGGAGGAGGGTCATCTGTCTATGTGTTACTTTCATTGGTTAATAAA
>LOJH01001604.1:0-23733 GCA_001685095.1 Ellobius talpinus
AGTGTTTTTGATCTTGGCCATTCTCACAGGTGTAAGATAGAATCTCAGAGTTGTAAAACCTTCCTTTTTTAAAGTATCATTGCATGGTGCTGGGGATTGAGCCAAGTGCCTCCATGTGCTAGGCAAATACTCTGCTGCTCAGCTACACCTACAATGCATGAGTACCATTTTGTATACCCAGCTACTTTGTGAGCAGTGAAATGGGATGTGGTGAGAGGTGACGCCCTTACGGGGTGGAACCAAGGAGGAAACTTCTGCGAGTGTTGTGAACTGTGATTTGTTCCCTCCTCTTCTCATGGCTCTAAGATTTGTTTAATGGTCTGGAGAGCATCTGGAACTGTATGTCCCAGATAACCGCCCTCAGGTGAACTCACAATTAAAGAAGCATTGTCCTGAGAAATGATGCATGATGCTTTTCTGACTGGCCTCTGGGTTACAATATCTAAAGCTATTGATTTAGTATTTTGGCTTAGTCTGATATGCTGGGTTTAATTTTCTTGACCCTTGTGATATATTTTTTTTTAATCTTGAGATAAAAGTTTTAAGAGTTGCTTCTTTTTTATTTTTAGATCACCACACTTATTAACCATAAAGATAATATCAAAAAGTCTGATAAAACTCTGCAAGCAATCCAGCGTGTGGGACAAGCTGTCAACTTGGCAGTTGGAAGATTTGTTAAAGTAGGGGAAGCTATAGCCAATGAAAACTGGGATTTGAAAGAAGAAATTAATATTGCCTGCATTGAGGCTAAACAAGCAGGTACGTGAATGTTTATATACTTTTTGTTTGTTTATTTGCTGTTTTTTTGGGGGGGGAGAAAAGGTCTCACCATGTAACCCTTGCTGACCTGGAACTTTCTATGTAGACCCAACTGGCTTTGAATTTATAGAAGTCTACCTGCCTCTGCCTCCCCAGTGCTGGGATTAAATCCATGTGCTACCACACAGTCTTAATTAGGGTTTCCTATTGCTGTGAAGAGACACCATGACCACAGCAACTCTTTATAAAGGAAACATTCAACTGGAATGGTGGCTTATATTTTCGGACGTTCAGTTCATTGTCATCATGGTGAGGAGCATGGTGGCATGCAGGCAGATATTGCTACCCTAGAGTTCTACATCCAGGCAACAGGAAGCTGACTGAAACACTGGCAGTATGATGAGCATAGGAATCCTCAAAGCCCGTCCCCACAGTGGAATACTTCCTCCAACAAGGCCATATCCACTCCAACAAAGCCACAGCTCCTAATAGTGCCACTTCATATGAGATTATGGGGGCCAGTTACATTCAAACTAGCACACACACCCTGCTCATTTCCTTCTTGAGGCAGGTCTTACCACATAGCCCAGGCTACCCTCAAACACAGTGGGAGTCCTCCTGCCCTGGTCTCCCAAGTGCTAGTGTGCATCACCATACCCAACTGCAAATACTTACTTCAAAGTCTATTTATACCAATTTCATTGTTCTGGATATTATGCCAGATATTTTATCTATTTATTTTGAGGCAGTCTCACTATGTTCCTGGTTGTTCTGGAACTCACTGTATAAAGCAGGTTGTCCTTTATCTTGAAGTGATCCTTCTGCCTCTGGATCCCAAGAGCTAGGATTACAGCTGTGTGTGCTACTACACCCAGAAAAATTTAAGAATTTGCTTGTTTTCTGATGTGCTGGGGACCAGACCCTGGCCTGTTCTTATGTTAATCAAGCTATCACCAAGCTACATTCCTAACAAAACACTTTAGTTTTGCATTCATTTAATATGGCCCAGAATATTAATGACTTGAGTTGGCTTTTAGGAATGTTGGGCCTCTCTTGATTCCAATCCTAAACCTGAAACATAGGGTAGGATAGTGGCGTGCCAGGCTGACCATTACCAACTGAGGTGGGCATATGCAGAAGAGAGGTTGAGACAGGGTTAAGAAAGGAGGAAGGGAGACTTTATATGAAGCATTTACAGTCGAAACAGCCTAACACAGACAGATGTGATGGGGATACAGAGAGCAGGGAGGATACACAGCATGCTTGGCGATATGGCTGAACAGATAGAACGAGGATGCTAACTGGAGGAACAGACTCTTGGGCTTCTAGCCATTTGCTGGTTTAGGGAGCAGCTTTATGTGGGAAGCAGAGGAGAAGGCCTTACTCTATTTGTAGTTTATATGTTTTCTATTATAAAAATGGATTTGAATTGGGTCATAATAAAAGACATGGTAAATGAATCTATTAAAATAAGAAAAATAGAATCTCTGGCAAGAATGATTATTTAATTAAGCATGAAATTTATCTTTATACTTCCTGGAAAGCAAGACAAAACTGTGAGAAACAGAGGTTATATAATCCTCCTTGTTTGCTGAGAGGAAACAAAGCAGCCTGAAAGAGGAGAGTCCTATTTTCCTGGCACCGCATCGCTCCATGGGCACTTACACAGCACGTAACAGTACAGCGGACAATGCAAGAGAGCAAGAGGGGCAGGGGCGACCCTTTCAGGGAAAGAGCTGCACGAGGCCCTGTGCGGCCTTAGCTTTGCCACCCTGTTCTCAGTCTGAGCTGACAGCCCCAGCTGAGGACCTGGCAAGTTCCTCAGGCGGCCTGGGCCACATACACCATCTCTTTTAAGCTGACAGAAGTGCGCCTTCTTCCTGTGAGAAACCCTCCCTCAACTGTGAGCCTCTTGCAGTTACATAATAAGGAAGATTCACCCTCGAGACAGAGTGAAGACTGAAGGCACTCCTGAAGGCTTTCTGGCTCCATCAGCCCTTAATGGGCATCTTCTCCTGGGCAGGTTGTGTACACTCGATGCAAGAGTATGAAGCAGTGATTAAAATTTAGAGCTTCAGGGTTGATTGTGGGATGCCCCTCTGTATGCTGTGAATATGCTTTGTTACTATTGGTTAATAAAGAAGCTGTTTCGGCCAATGGCTTAGCAGAGTAAAGCCAGGCGGGAACTCCGAACAGAGACATAGAGAGAGTAGGTGGAGTCAAATTTATATTTGTAGCAGTATTGTTACATGATGTGCATGTGCATTTGGTGCAAATAAGTGTTGAGAAAATTTTTATGTCATCTATTGCATTTTATTCTTTCTCTCAGTTGAGTTCCTGCATTGTTTTTACTTGACTACCTGTCAGGATTTATATTTTCTATGGCAGTTGAGTAAATATTTTTCTTAGAGTGTTCACTCTAAGGGACTATATTAGCTCATTGCTTATAATAAATTAGAAATGACAACCATGAAACTATAAGCTTTGTGCCTTTGCTGGGAATTCTTAGCAGTCTGCACTTGGAAGAGCTGTGCTGGGAAGAAGACACTTGACCCTGTTCTACAGTAGACTGGGGTTACTGCCCACTTACCGGTTTGTCGAATGCCCAGGGTTCAGTCAGAAAAGGAATGGTTAAATGATGCCATCTGCATAGGTTTCTGTGAAGTGCCTTTGGTGGCTGAGAGTGACAGGAAAAATGGACATTTTCCAGAGGAACAAAGAAAACATCTTTTCTTTCAGCTACTGTTGCTAGAACATGAACTCACCGTTTCCTCTGCTCCCTCCACCACAATAAAGGTTAGTTCTGAGCGCGTTTGTCCTCTGCAGGATTTGCCGTAAAAACTTGGTGACACAACCATTTCCAGAGTCTCAGACCCGAGGCAGGAAGTGGCTTCCCTGGGCGATCCTGGGGCAGTACATCTTAGGACATTGGGTGGAGGCCTCTGTCGGGCCTTAGTTATCTGCAGGCTTCACTGAACTGGAGATGTGTTTTGCAAGCTCCCAATGGCGCTGGCAGGCTTTACTTCCTGGTTGACTTGTTGGTCACCATGTGGATCTTTTTGTAGTAAGGCTGCCTGTAACCTGGTACTTAGTTTCCCTCAGAGAGAGAGAGGGGGGGAGAGGGGGAGAGAGGGAGAGGGGAGAGGGGAGAGAGAGAGGGGAGAGAGAGAGAGAATAAGATGGTCTCAGTTTTTAAAAATTCATTGTGCGTGCTTGTGTCTGTGTCCATGCACATGTTGGAGGACAGCTCTTGGGAGTCAGTGTTCTTTATCATAGTTCCAGAGACTAAAGTCAGGGTGTCCGGCATCGGGCTTGCTTAGCAACTGCTGTTGCCCACAACTGTCTCACTGACTTGGCCAGAGAGGATTTGATTGCTTAATTTCAGAAGTGGCATACCTCCTCTTCTGCACCCAGTCTGAGGACAGTGTGGAAGGGGACACTGGGCAGATATGGGTACCAGCAGGGAGAGCTCTTGGAGGCTGGCTGCCATAGACTTTATGTGTTAGGTATCCATTCCTAGGGGCCTGTGTTTTGTGTACACCCATATTGTTTTAAATTTCTGTCCTCTGAAACGAAATTTGTATTTCCTTCCCCAGTTTTTCTGACTATCTTTAAATCATTTGGTTTATAATTTTGAATTTTTTTTCTTTCCTTCTTATCTTTGGTCAGCTACTAGGTTTATACTTTCTTTCCTTGCTGTCTCCCAAGTCACTTTCTCCTTTAGTCTAGGGCTGCCATCTGTGGAGTCCTCTCCCGTGCATTAACAACCACCCTGGTTTATGTCTCTTTTCCAGTCTGTTTGACACTTTCCCAGCAACTGCCATTCTGTTTTGTATCCTGTGGTTTGGCCATAAAGATTCTAATATTTTTTACTTAAGATTTTTTATGTTACTGGCCAAGACATTATTGTATGTATATATAAAATTAGCAATAGACCTTTTGTGAGAAACTCAGTCATTAGATGTACATTTTTTAAGACCTCAAAATTTATCTTAAAATTATTTTTAAAATCTTGTTAACTGTAAGAGTAAGGAGTTTTAGAGAATCACAATGTATTAATTACTTTTCTATTGCTGTGATAAAACACCATGACCAAGGTGTGCTGGTTTGATAATTGCCCCATATTCTCTTATGGAGTGGCACTGTTAGGAGGTGTGGCTTTGTTGGAGTGGGTATGGTCTTGCTGGAGGAAGTGTGTCACTGTGGGCATGGGCTTTGAGGTTTCCTATGCTCAGGATACTACCCAGGGTCTCAGTTGACTTCCTGTTGCCAGCAAGATGTAGAACTCTCAGGTATTCTTGCAACACCATGTCTGCCTGCATGCCCCTATGCTCCCCACCATGATGGCAATGGACTGAACTTCTGAAACTGTAAGCAGCCACCCAGTTAAATGTTTTTCTTTATACGAGTTGCCAGGGTTATGGTGCCTTTTCACAGCAATAGAAACCTAAGACACAAGGCAACTGATAGAAAGAAGAGTACACAGTTAGATCTAGTCCACGGCGGTGGAGGGCAGGCGCAGTGGCAGGAGCAGGGAACCAGAGAGAATGAACTAGTGATGGCTTTTAACCCTCAAAGACTACCCACAGTGTCACAATTCTTCCATCAAAGCCACACTTTCTAAACCTCCAAACGGTGCCACCAGCACTGGGGACCAAGTGTTCAGACACTGGAGACTATGGGGTACTCTTATTCAGACCCTCACACAAAACTCTGTTTCATCTTTTAGGAGAATAAATACTTGTCTAGTATTAAGAATTATTATTATTATAGAAATCAACAAGCTTGATGGCAATTGGAGTAAAGAATTGTCTAGAGATTAGGAATTTGTATCCTAGACTTGTCTTTCTTCCCTGGGCACCAAAGAAGTGTACATGTCTAAGGCTGGAGAGGCGGCTCAGTGGTAAGAGCACAGAGAGTCGGGCTTGGATTCCCTGCATCCGCATGATGGTTCAAAGCTTTCAGTAACTGTAGTTCCAGGGAATCTGACATGGTACACAGAGGTGCATATACAGGCAAAGCATCCTTAAAAATAAAAATAGGAATCTTTAATAAAGTTAAGCTGGGAATGGAGATGCACACTTTGAATCCTAGCATATGGAGGTGTGTGTTTGAGGCCATTCTGGTCTACACAGCAAGTTTCAGGCAGGCATGAAACTTAGCTACATAGTGCCATGGCTACCTAGTGGTGAGGATCCTGTCTTAAAACAAAAACCAAACTAAACAAAAACAAGTATCATTTGACAGTTACAAGCCTGAAGTCAGTCAGGGTTTAAACTTTCTCAAGGGTAATGGTCTTACTTGGTTGGTTTTCCCTACCTTGTCTCCAGCCAGATCAACAAATAGATTTTTATATGTATCTGTATTTCATCCTTCTAGCTCCACCTTCCCCTTTTTAAGATGTTAAGCATGGAGCCCAAAGCCTTGTTTTCTTCTGCCCTTCGATGTCCCTCCAAACCCGAGCTTCTTCAGATAGTGGTGATGCTAGTACTGCCCCCTTCCTCACCTCCCTTTGTGGGCCTCACCTCGGCCTGGGCCCCTGGGTACTGCTCACAGCTCTGGATTTAGGGTTCTGGTTCTTGACTCCTGGGACTTTTCTTTTGTCTTGCAGATCAGGTTTTAGATTGTGTGGTTGGCCAAATTACTAGAAAGACAAATTGTATTTTTCTGACCAGGTCAAAGTTTGTCCTGAAGAGTGTACTAGCCAGTTGTGGTGGCAATACAATGGCAGGATTTGCTGAAGGAGACAGAGGCAAGAGGATCATGAGTTTGAGGCCAGCCTGGGCTACACATTTTAGAGAAACCGTGTCTGCAAAACAAAACAATTATAAAAAAGAGTGTACTGTTTTTTGGTTTTTGGTTTTTTATTTTAGAAAGCATCATAGGAACCATCTAAAGTAGGGATGTTTCCTGTACCTGAAGTTCCCATGCATGCTGCAGTCAAGATGATAAAAAAGTCTGTCTTCTTGTTTAAGTGTTTTATTCCCAACACAGTGTTCCCTCTTTCCTGTTAGGAGAGGCAATTGCAGCACTCACAGATGTGACCAGATTGAATCACCTGGAATCAGACGGCCAGATCCCAATTTTGGCAGACAAAGCAGGAGTTGTGCAGGCCGCGAGGCTGCTGCTCTCCTCAGTGGCAAAGGTGTTGCTGCTGGCAGACCGAGTAGTCATCAAGCAGATAGTGACATCAAGAAACAAGGTACTCACTTGTGGCTGTGCTTCTGTCGCTGGGTGGCTCAGATTCCTTGTTGAGGTGGGATCCAGATAATTTGGCTATGCTTGTTAATTATTTATAGCACCCATTTCCCAGAGTTGAAAATCGTGTGTTTCCTACGCCTACTATTTCCAATTTACTGAGCTTAAACATTTATTTATTTCTATTTTAAAAATTAATCTTTTATTTATATGATTGTTTGCCTGTGTCTAAGTCTGTGTACCATGTACATGCCTGGTACTCACAGGGGCCAGAAGAGGGCTTCAGATCTTCTGAAACAGGAGTTACAGGTGGTTGTGAGCTGACATGTGGTTGCTGGGAACTGAACCTGAATTCTCTGGAAGAATAGTCAGTGCTCTTAACCACTGAACCATCTCTCCAGCCTCAGGCCTAAACTTTTAAATGCAAACAATGTTTCATATTTAACATCAACAACACAACAAAAATCTTGTTGCAGTTTTACTTCCAGAAGCCTTAAATGTGTGCAGTTTGGGAAGGAAAGCTAAGCTGATGTTGTCTGTGCAGTAGAGACCTAGTTAACAAATATCCCAAATACTTCAGTCCTTTTGTTCAATCAAAAGAGAGTAACATTTATAAGGTAAACAAATGTAAATCACTGGCTGTTGCCTAGTTGGTAGAATGCTTGCTTAGAGTGTACTAAGCCCTTATTCCAATCCTGAGCACCATATAATAAAATGGAGTGTGGTGATACACACCTGTAATCACTACACTGGGGAAGAAACTGAGACAGGATGATCAGGAGGTCAAGGACAACCTCAGCTACCTATAAGTTTGAGACCTGCCTGGGCTACAAGAGATCCTGTCTAAAATAAAATAAAATAGTCTGAAACTATAATTATTCACAGATATAAAGTTTCTATATGTAGAGCCCTTAAACATTTCTGAAGAATGCAAAGCTTAAAGAATGGACTTAAACTCTTGCTATCCCATAGACAGTAGCCCTGCCCCTGAGCACTGGGAACCTAGCGCCATGCTTTCTGTTGGTACTCCCCTAGATGAGGTGGAGGATAATCAAATAGGCCAGGGAGGAGGTGCATCCTCTCAGTAGGCTCTGAGGGTGGCCCTGCTGGCCCCACCCCAACCCCCAGGTATGTTGAGCAAACCAAAAAGTGAAAGGTTAAAGAGAAAAAGAAATCAGAGAAAGTGGCAGACAAAGGGACGATTTTCCTGTTTTTCTGAGATGGAGGCTGTGCTCAGTATGTTTTCTTCCTTATCTATGGAGCTGCGTGTGTTTCCTGAGCTGCCTGGGCAGGTTAGCAGGCCAAATGTCCTCTGCAGCCTCATTAAAAATGAACAAGAGCAGGATATCTGTGTTTTTCTAACCTATCTGGCTCTGGCCAAAATTCAGTAGTTATTTTAGAAAAAAAAAAAAAAGAACTATCAGAAAATCTGTTTCCATTTGTTTACCTTATCTCTCACGTCAGGGAAACAGCGCTTATTTTCTGCTGGTTGTTCTATGCACAGATCCATGTTCTCCCCCCCCCACTGCCCGAAGCCTCTTGGCAGCTGATCTGTTCTACACAACACAACAGCTCCTGACTGATCTAAACTGGTTTTCAACTGTGAATTGCTAACCCTCCACTCTGTAGATTACCTCCCTTCCATTTTCTTCCAGAACTGTGGTTCCACTAATCCTGGTTCAATGCTTTGTCTTTTCACAATTCCTTGCCCCGGTGCAGTCCCTAACCGAGAGGTTTAGCTGGTTCTGTGCCGGGCCTGCCCTTTGCTTTTCACCTGCAGATGCTTTTTAACTCCCTAAGCCCTATTTGGTCATTATTTTCTTCCTTTGAAGTCAATAACATAAATAAATCCACATCTTCTTATCCTAAAACGAATTCAATTCCCTAAGTGGTTCTAACCATTGAACCAGCTTTTATGTCTTAGAGACCCTTCTCTGGTGTGTGTGTTTGTGTGTGCACACGCATGCGTGCATGCCCATGTGTCTGTGTGTGTGTCTGTGTGTGTGCGTGCATGTGTGTGTGCATGCGTGTGTGTGTGTGTTTCTTTTTTCTCAACTCTCCCATGGAATTTAGGGCCTCCCTTGTTTCCCTTCGCTCCATTCAGCTCTGGAAGTCTCGATCTGATCGTGTTTCTCTCCCACCAATAAAATAATTTCTGTCTTGCAGGTCCTTTCCACCATGGAGAGACTAGAGAAAGTAAACAGCTTTCAGGAGTTTGTTCAGATATTCAGCCAGTTTGGAAATGAGATGGTGGAGTTTGCACATCTAACAGGAGACAGACAAAATGTATGTACTTAGCACATTGAAAAGTCTTCAGATAAATGCATACCTTTTACTTTGGATGGAAATGCGATCTTTTTAATCCCTTGAATTGACTTCTTTATTCACTAAATCTAAGATCTTAGTCTTAAAACCCTCTATAAGTAATCCAGGGTATGTGGTAGATTGATGTGTCCTTTTCTTTACATATATGGCAATTAATAATGCCTGCTCTGGGAACAGTCTAGCAGTGTGGAATGTCCAGCTTTCCCTTCCATGAAGGGTTCCATTTGACTCTTCTACCAGTGCTCAGGCAGACAAATTGAATTGGTATGTGTAATTGTGGAATATTCTCTGTATATTTGTTTACTTGCTATACTAGATTACTGTTAAGAACACATGCCTTGTTCTATTTGCACTGGCTGTATTATGTCAGGTATTTAATACACGATTGCATTTACTATTCAGAGCATCCCACAAACTGGGTATTGTTATTAATGTTTTATACATAAGGGAACAAAACCTGAGATGAAGGGAGTATTCTACAGTCACTCTGCAAATGATGGAATTTGTTATATCTGTTCCCAAAGCCTGTCATTCTTCAGCTGTGCCTTGGAGTCTTCTTTGGGACCTGATCCCCAACTCAGACCAGCATTCTAAGCATTCTAAGTTTAAGGGGGTAGAAGATCACAGTATGTCAGGACAGGCTCTTTCTGGTTGGGATGTTTGCTTATGAATCCATTTTGTCATCAGGCCTGACTTGTGGTACTGAGATCGGGGCCTTCTCCCTCAGGCCATTCCTTCAGTTTTAGACGTGAGCTTTCCTGGTTGCAGCTGCAGCTGGGAGGTGGACATTGGCCTGGAAAATGGCAGGCTAGCGAGCAGTATTTGTCGCTGAAAAAAAAAACTGAATGCAGAGGTGGCTGGCAAGATGGCTGGGTGGGTAAAGGCGCTTGCCTGAGTTCAATCCCCAGGATCCACATGGTGGAAGGAAATAACTGACTCCTGCAAGTTGTCCTCTGACCTCCACATGCGTGCTATGACATTCGCAAGCCATGCATGTGTGTGAGCACACACACAGATGCACAGAAGGCACGCAGACACACAGGCATGCTCACATATGTGCACTTGCACACAAAGTCAACAAATAAATGTAATGTGAATTTTGAAAAGCCACCTGTGTAACACCTTGTCTCCTTTTCTGCTCTGCCACCGCTGTTCTTTAAACTTTTCTTTCATTTCTTTTTCTCTTATCATCCTTTCCCTCTGGCCTCCCACACTCTTCCCCTGTGAAGATTATTAGCCTGAGTGTTTTTATAACATCTAACATTTTCTGGATCACTTGGGCGAGTGTGATGTGACTCAGATTCCAAAGCCTGTGAAGCTACTTCAGTTGTGTTTCCTACTGGCCACACAGTTGGGAAACTTCCACTGTTATTTTGATTTGTCATTAGAAATTTGGCAAGGAACCAGGATGGTGGCTTAGTTCTATAATCCCAGCACTTAGGATTTTAAGGCAGGAGGGTCACCATTAGTTTGAGACCAACCTAGGCTGTTTAGTGACTTCCAGGGGAGCCTGTGCTACATGGCAAGACCCTGTCTCAAAAATCAAAGAAAAAAAATCAAATTGGTCTCTAGAATATTGGTGTAGAGAGTACAGTAAGACTGTGATTAACTCATTTAAACTGTGTACTTCAGCTGCCGAATAGCCCTGGCTGGCCTGGAATCCACTGTGTAGATCAGGCTATCTCACATTCATAGAGATCCTCCTGCCTTGGCTTCCTTAGTGCTGGGATTTAAGGCGAGCACCTGGCAGGAGTATCTGTTACATTTGACTCGTCAGATAGAGGGTAGGAGGCATTCTCCCCACTGGGGCTTTGGTAAGTGCTATGCCTGGTTCACTTTCTTAGTATTTGTTTCCAGAGTTTAAGCCCCTTCTTTCTTAATTTGGTCAGAATATGCTGACAATAGCCATAAGCTAGCCGCTTTCTTCCTGCTCAGCAGATTCTCACTACTTCCTGGGAACTGGAGTATTCTAGGAAGCCTGCCCCATGGAACTTGTGCTTTAGAGGGTGTGGGAGGAGGCGGACGGTAGCACAGACATGTGGACTGTAGGTGAGTGACCACAGAGAGTGAAACCGAGGCTGAAGGGTGTGACTGCATCCACTAAAGCAGTGATGGTTTAGGAAACATCCTTGTCCCCTCTTTTATCTGTATGGAACAGTGTGACAGGCCTTTTGGACATTGTTGTTGTTGAGTGAATGATTTTTCAAAAGATCAGGTTGCTGATATGATCTTAGACTACCCAGTGATTTGATTTCCTCTTTAGGATTTGAAAGATGAAAAGAAAAAGGCCAGAATGGCAGTGGCGAGGGCCGTTCTTGAAAAGGGCACCATGATGCTCCTCACGGCTTCAAAGGTAAGTGCCTCTGTGGTACTCATGTTAGTCAATGATGAGAAAAACCTGAGCAAATACATCAAATGTGGAAATTTACATTTTTATTTCATTTATTCTTTTCTTATGCAAAGGACTGAACTCAGTCCCTCGTGCCTGCTAAGCATGTACTCCACCACTGAGCCTCACCCCCAGCCTCCCCTACTTGGCATTTTTGAAGGAATGAAAACTGTAACCAAGTCAAATCTATTATCATGAATGCTAACCTTCCTTCCCCAGTTCCTGAATCTGAGCCCACTTTGATTCAGCAGCTGAGCAGACAGGGAGTCAAGTACTGTGGACAGAGCTAGGCCATACAATGTAGTAAAAGCTGGCAAGTCAGGATTGGTTAAGCAGAACTAGTGGAGTGTGCGGGATGAAACCTCCATTGGTTTCTTCCATGAATTCATGGCTTCTCCTTTCTATTTTTGCTTTTGTAAAATGATGGTCCAGGAGTGTGTGTTCTCAGGCAGCAATTGGTACAGTTCAGGGATGAGTTGGTAAATGTCTCTGTGGGAGTTGGTAGAGAATTGCCCTTTCTTCTGCGAGCGTTTACTGATGCGCTAGGATTAGCAAAACCACAAAAGCAGAGAACCTGGAGTATGGAGTAGACCTTGATTGATTTACATCATGTTTTAAAGATGCAGCCACAGTCATCTGTCATCTCGTTCAGTGTTCCCCATTCCTTTCTCATTCTTGCACGTGTGAGGCAGCACTTTATAAAACAGTTTTAATCGTGATAAAGATGTCAGGTCTTCCCATCATTGAAGTCAAGATGAATTTACTGTTGATATTTGAAGATGCAGCTTTTTCTCTCTCTGGTCGTTCACTTAACCTTGCTGTCGCTTTTTACTCATCCTGCTTCCACACTAGTGAGGAGAGGCAGCTGGGGGAGCCGGGGAGCCAGGAGATTTGGGTAAAGAACCATTTTTATTAGCATGGCATGTTCTCTGTAAGATTTTCATGTGCTACGATGCGAGTTATTATTAAACTAAACCCCTCAACTGTTCTGAAGACCTGTCTCAGGCATCCCAGCTGCGACTCGGCCCATAGAAACAAAGAAGGAGTGTTTGGCCGGATGAGAGCAGCCCTGGATAAGGTCATCGAGATCGTGACTGAATGCAGACCAAATGAAGAGACTGACAGCTCATCTGCCAGCCTTTTTACTGGAATTAAAGAACTGAAGGTAAGAGTCAAGAGTCGGTTTTGCTCTTTTTCCTTTTTCCTTTGAGAGAGCTTCATTATGTATAGGGTTCATATTTGGTGTGATGATTCAGATGGTTCTTCTGGGGCTTGAGAGATGGCTCCACGCTTGAGAGTGCTTGCTGCTTTTGTAGAGCACCAGTGAGGTTCCCAGTACCCATGCTGGGTGGCTCATAGCTGCATGTGACTAGCTGCAGGGACACCAATCCACTGCGTTAGCCTCCCTGGGTACCCATACTCATGTGTGTCCCTCCTCATACATGAGCACCATACACATAATTTAAAAACTAGAGTGGTTTTTCACAGGAAGCAATATATCTCAGGAGCTAGCGAGCTGGCTCACTGGTTGACAGTGGGGGCTGCTCTTGCAGAGGACGAGTTCATTTGCTAGTGCCTGCATGACAGCTCACAGCTGTTTGTAACTCCAGTGCCAGGGGATCTGATGCCCTAATCTGGCTTCCCTGGGTACCAGGCATGCACATGGGGTACATATGTACACACAGGCAAAATCTCTCATGCACATTTTTTAAAAAAAATCAAATATATTTTATTACTGTAATGCCATTCTGTGGAAGCCTAACAGTGAGTGATATGGGCTCAGGATTATGTTGACAGACAACACACGTCCTTGTTTATGGCAGCAGCAGCGCTGTTGAGCTGTTGGTTTAGACTTCTCCATGTAGAGCCTTCTGCAGAATGATCACAGTAGCATACAGTCTCTGCCGGGATCCCTGCTCGTCCTTGTGTGATAGGGTCCACACATCAAGACGGTATCAATAACAATAGCAATACAGCAATTACACTCTCAAAGAAATCCTACTAACATTTGGAGTCCTAACTCTGCCCGTTCAGTCCAAGTGCTTTAAATGTGTGGACTCCTGGGGTCCATTCTCTTCTGGGTACTGTTAGGAAGACTGAGCGACAGAGATGGGATGGACTTCCTGCCTCAGGTCCAGAGCTGAGATTTGATCCCAGGCAGAGAGCCTTATAGCATTGTCTAATGCAGCATCATTTACTGGATGAGAAAACCAAGGCCCTGGAAGGTTTACTAATATGCTAAAGGTTACACACCCATAATAAGCAGAGCTGAGATGGGCATGGTATCGTTCTGTCTCACTGCACCTTGGCCTTGTGTGACGATCGAGGTCTGAACAGGGAGTGAAAAAGCAGTGGAGAGAATTGTTCTCCATTGCATAAGGAGGACTTCCCAGTGTATCTCCAGTACTCTGTTAGAACTTGTAGCCCATTTTGGGGATACTTAGATGGATTTTCTGTCCCTTTTGCTCTCAGTTGAATATTGAAGCTCTTCGGGAGAATCTTTACTTTGAGTCCAAGGAGAACCTTTCTACTGCATTGGAAGTCATCTTGGAGCGTGTGGAGGACTTCACCGATTCTGCCTACACCAGCCATGAGCACAGGGAGCGCATCTTGGAGCTGTCTGCTCAGGCGAGAGCAGAGATGCAGCAGTTCATTTCAGTGTGGATGCAAACTGTAAGAACCCTGTTCATTAGAGCAAATCTTAGGCAATAGCTTCTCACTTAACATTAGAGACGTGTGGAAAGTAACACAAGCAACAGGACTATGAGTTTGCTTAATGCAGGACAAGCGTGCCACATCCCTTTCCTCCACCCCAGTGGGCAAAACTATGCTTTCCATATGGCTCACAGAACCTGCTGTGTTCAGGCTGCTGACTCTCTTCTTGGCCAGGCTGGATTCTGTGCCATCATCACCATCTATAGTTGCCCTATTCTCTCCACTCTTCTGCCAAATTCGTTTCTAGAAAACTCCTCAAATGCTCTTTAGTGTGGGGAGCAGAGAAATGATCTAAGTAGAGGTCCCTGGAATGTGAATCTGCTGCTGGTGCCGTTCAGATGTGCAGCGTGCTTACCTCTGACAGCTGCTTCGCAGACTATTTTAAAATCTCATCGAGGTCTAGATGCAGTGGAGATCAGGATGGACCTAGCTGGCAGGTAGAGGAGTCTGTCAGTCCAGGCCTGAGTGGCTGGTATGCTTTCAACACGGGAGGCTGTTCGAGCAGCATGGAACAACACAGGAAGTTTGTCCCAAGTCTCAGCAGTGACTTGCAGAAGCAGGGATGGAGAGGACAGAGGCCAAGGCATGTTCTGGCACCTTTTATTCATTTCCTAAATCTAGGCTAGGTCATAAAGTATTTAATATAGCTCATAGCAAATGGAGGTAGGTAGAAGGTAGAACAGGTCTGGAAATAAGGAATTAAAGTTGTGGCAGTAAAGAGGAAAAGGCTGTGAAATTTAGAAGAAAGCAGTGGCAGTTGACTCCCTGGTAGCTGCATTGATTTGTACGTAAAGAGAGGAGAGAAATCACAGATTTCTATGTCCTATTGTGATCGTCAACATGTAAATTAAAGAAATACTTCTACCAGGTCTGGGACTATACCTCAGGACCAGAGCACTTGGCCTCAAGAGTTTGAGTCGTAACACCACAAAAACAAATAAGAATACTTTTGTTATAGTGTATTAAAATGTACCATAGTTCATAGTGATGACTGAACTGGAGTACCAGAGTCAGAAGGCCACGTGACATGCGTACTTCTCACATTTCAGCAAAGCACAAAGACCAAGAGTGCCACTGAGGAGCTGGAGCTCACCGTTCTGAGGGTCAGCCATAGTCTCAATGAGCTGAGGAAGGAGGTAAGGAGTTTGACCCGCAGCCTCATGCTGTAGGATACACGTGAAGCACATGCGCATTAGTGTGTTCCTGTGGCCGCACAGTGCTCGACTTTCTGGTCGTGAGTGTGAAGTCACCACTTATTAACACTGTCATTCTCAAAGCTCACAAGTGAACAGGCACAGCCGCCTTTCTCACAATGGCTGGGGACCATTACTTGTGGTCCTTGTGGATGTCCAGCCACAAGGGTTATTGGTAAGCAAATTGATGGTAGCTCTGCCAAATACTTCCTAACAACACAGCAATAAATAAGATGAATCACAGACAGCACTGCAAAACAGTGCAAGAACCAGGCCCAGAAGACCGAACAAACTTCTGCTTCTGTCTAGAAAAGTTCTAGATGGAGAAGAACTAAGTCTTAATGACAGGAATAGATCAGTGACTTCTTGGGATCAGAAAATTTGAGATATTTACTGCAAAAGGGCAAAGGTGGTCTTTGTGGAGCCATGGGGATAGTTGGAATATTGAGTGTAGTGGGAGTTCAAGGACTTATGTGTCTGCAAAACTCACCAAACTGTACTTTTAAATGGGGAGCAGTTTGTGTGTAAATTATGCCTCACTGAAGTTTTCAAATGTTCTTGAGTTGAGGAGATTTCCTTGTTTTGGAATGAAAATGTGCTTATCTGTGACTGACTTGGGCACTTGGAATGGCCAGTCCTATGGTCACGTTTCAGCCAGGTTTGCTCATGCTGCCACTCAGCCTTCTGGCTTTGTCCCCGCTGCCTGTGGACAGGCTGCACATTTGTGTGCATTGTATCTACTGTTTTCTCTCTGTAACACACAGCTGGGCAGCTGCATTCAGCCCCTGTGCCTGCAAAGCCAAAATATTTGCTGTCCGGCCCTTTGTGAGATGTTCAAGCCCTGGCTTGTTTTCAGTACAGGAGTCTGAGCGTTCCCTCCAGCGTGGGCATCTCATGTGCCTGTAGGACTTCCTCACAATTCCACAGCACCCCACCCCTGCTAGAACTCCCGTGGACCACAGAATCTCTTCCCTTTGTCAGGCCTGTGTGTGGCTGCTGGTACTGATTCTGCCAGCAGGTACAGAAGACCTTCTGTGGCACAGGTACAGAAGACAGGAAGTTGAGAGTAGAAAGCTTTCTGTGACGTGTGCTGTGCCCTTCTTCTGTGCAGTAGTTTGGAACCAGTTTTTGTTGTTTGTTTTTGCAACTCTGGGAATTGAGCATTATGCATGTTAGGGAAGTGCTCTACCCCTGAGCAGTAACAGAGGCCATCACATGGTGGCTTCATACTGTGATAGAGTACACTGACATTCATTCTTTCTTGTGAATGCTTTTTGGGGGTTTTCAGAAGTTCTGTGTTCCTACACCACAATACTGCAACTCCATGTCAAATTGTTCCCTCCAGACCCCCCCAAAACCTCCCCTTGCCCTTATCTCTTCTTTGTTTACTTTTGTGTGCTTTTGAAGCTAGTCCAAGTCTCTGCAGAATGAAGTTGGGTTCTGGGCATTTGTTTCTGTGTTGTCTATAGGTGATCTTTTTCACACTTTAACCAGAGACTGTCAGCTCTATTGAGATTTCCTTTAAACTTCCTGTTAAATCTAGAAGGATGTGATTTCCCCAACTGTTTGATTTCATCGTATTAAGATTTAATTAAATGCCAAAACGCCGAACTATGAGTGCAGGATGAGCTCCTTTGGCAATGGGAAGACTTGCCATATCAAACTTGAGTTCTTGTAAGGATAGAGACCCGACTCGTGGAAAGCTGCCCTTGGACATTGCAGACAGAGACAGTGAGTTGTCCTCAGGATGTTTCTAAGAGCTAGAAGACCTTGGCAAGTCATCACTCAGCCACTGTGGACATTGGCATGGTGTTAGATATTCTCTAAGGCCCTAGCGGTTAAACAAGGTCCTTTTAAATTCTTCTTAGACATTTTGTTTATATAGAAAAGTAAATTTTAATGTCTCTCTGGCTGTGATTATTCTGATTATTATTATTATTACTGGTTGATAAATGCAGACAGCTCCACTGCTTAATTTATCCAAAGTCCTGTCATTTGAATTGACATCCAGTTACTTCCATGCAAAAGGAAATTGCTTTTAACAGGATTAATTCAAAGTCAAACTTTTCTTAAAATAATGCTTTTATTAAAACTTATATTTTTTTGGCAAATCCCAAACCACCTCTATCTGCCATATAATTTATGCACATACACACACATGATTTTAGAGCTCATCTGTGCAAAGATACCTAGTATGAGTGAGAGATAAAAATGAAGTCCACCTGCATCAAATACAACTTGAGGACTGTGTTGTCCTTTATATGTTGTTCCTGCCAGAACCCAGAGTTCTTGGAGAGTAGAGTTCTGGGGAACAGCTACACTCAGAATGTTCCCCCGTGAGGGCAGTCACTGGGTCCTGCTTGTCAGGGGTCCAGTCATGACAGGTGTTTAATAAGATTTTATCTAGTACTGAGTTGGCTAGCTCTCACAGGGTGCTTTTTCAGAAATCTACTGAAATAATTTTTTAAATGTTAGAAATTGGACTGAGGGCCTTGTGCACATTAGGGAGCTGCTCTGCCAGTAAGCTCTTCACCCCAAGTATTTTTTTTCTTTATTCCATACTGGAAATTAAATTCAGGTCTTGATTGAACTGTACTACTAGCCCCCTTAGAAAGTATGTAATGACTATAGACCACTATTAGATCTTCCTTTAGTAATCTGTACACTAGGTTTTTTTTTAAACATTGAAAAAATTTTTAACTTTATGTCTGTGGGTGTTTGTCTTCATGTGTATCTAGGCACCAGTGTGTGCATGTGCTTGCAAAAGTCAGAAGAGGGTGTTAGATCTCCTGGGTCTGGGTTTGACAGATGGCTGTGTGTTGCCCTGCGGCTGCTGAGAATCGAACCCAGATCCTCTGAGAGAACAGACAGTGCTTCTAGCTGTCGAGCCATCTCTCCAGCTCTAGGACAGTAAACTCGGAATAGTGTTCCACCTCTCACCGTCTCTGTTGCCAGTCAAAGCATTTCAATAGGAGAGAGGCTGTGTGAGAGAGACCTCGCTGCTAGGAGAATGAAGAAGGGCCCAGGCTTCTCCACCGAGTGGCCAGGGCATCTTCCCCACACAGCAGTGCTGCTGGCACCAGTGACTCGGGTGAACTGACGTCATCCTGCTGGTGTGAGGACTAAGATGCTTCCCAGTTCTCCAGGGCTTCTGTGACCACAGGGGATGTTTCACTGCGAACAGATCAGGTGGACTGTTTTGGGTTTCTCTTCTGTAGTTATTCAAGCTCTTCTTAGGTGCTTGCTCACAAACCTTCTTGTCTATTTCCCTGCCCTGATTGCCCTTCACCCCACCTGCAGCTTCATCATACGGCAATGCAGCTGGCTGCCGACCTGTTAAAATTCCATGCGGATCATGGGGTTTTAAAAGCATTAAAACTTACTGGAGTTGAAGGCAATTTGGAAGCGTTGGCTGAATATGCCTGTAAACTCTCTGAGCAGAAAGAACAGCTTGTCGAGGTGAGTACAGACTTGCTTTTTAAAAAAAGGTGTAGTTCTCAATACAATAGCAAAATTATGAGAAAATATTAACAGGGTCTGAAGAGTGTAACATGTCTGTCCTGTTTTTACAATAGTTTGGCCTCTAAAATAAAACAATAAAATATGCTGGAACCGCAAAATACATTTTAAATCTTTTCTTTGTTCTCTAGTATTAGACTCTGGGGTAGTGCAGTGAAGTAATGCGGTTTCTGTTTGAATCTGGTGAATTCTCAGCAAGACAGGTGAAGTTAGGATGCTGTGACCAGTGCTTACTAAGAGGTCTGGGCTCAGGGTTGTGAGACAGAGACAGTCATGGGCAGCTCTAAACGGGGTGCAGTAGGTGAGCAGTGAGGGCGGGGCCAGCCCAAGTTAACAGGGGAGGCAGAACCTGAAGCTCCTCTGAGAACTCCCTGACAGGCAACAGAGTTTGGACTAGACACACAGTTGGCCCAAGGTGACCCAATCAACATGGAAGGGAAGTCCTTTTATTCCCTTTCCATTGGCCAAACACAGCTATGGACAACCCAAGGCAGGAAGCAGGTTTGAGAAGGGAGGGAGTGGATAAGGGAAGACAGGAAAGACACTGTCCCTTTCCTGAACCTCTCCTACTCTGCCCCAACACTGTTGAGTATTGTCACCTGCTACTTGCTGTATAATTCCAGTTCATCTTAATTGATAATCTAATTCTTCTACCCATTAAAAATGTTACCATATATCTTCTAGTTTACAAAAGAAAGAAAGAAAAGAAAAAAAGAAAAGCGCTTAATCATACATGTATTTGTGCAATCTGTCTGCCAGTGCATACAAATACAGTCTTTACATTATCATGTTCCCTGCTTAACAATCCTCGCAGGTCAAGAAAGTCTCTGATCCTGGCTTTCTCTCCTTTCCTTGCCTACATAGCAGCCTGGCAACCTCTAAAGGACATTCTCAAAGCGACTATATTTCCTTTATTTAATACATTTGGTTCTGCTCTATATATTAACCAAATGTTTTTACTGTAGAAAAACTAAGTTTAGGAAACCTGTAACAAACCTTTTAATGAGTTGAACAAATTTAAAACTTCCCTTTTTAAGTCTCATGATGTTCACTAATTTTCTCTAAAGGAGGTTTTCTGCTTCTTTATAACCAGTCTACCCAATCCATTGCTATCTCAAAGAAAAAAAGTGTGTGAGTCTAATTGATCCTGATGAGATCAGCCCTGAGAGAATGGTCACTTGTGATAATTGACAGTTTCACAATGAGACTCTGGAGCCAGATGCAGCAAATGCATGCACTCTGTTGGACCTTTTAAAGGTTCCCCGTGGTTCTAACATCTTGCGACCACCTTGCTTCGGTCAGATAGGAAGCAGAACAGTACAGTATTCCCTGTTTGCTCCTGCTTTGACCTTCAGTCATGCACGAATTCATTCTTAGGTTTGTAAACTTCATTTTCTTTATCAGAAGGAAGGGTACGGAAGGTGAACTGTAGACATGCTTTCTTGCAGACGTGTCGATTGCTGCGGCATGTGTCTGGCACGGAACCCCTTGAAATAACCTGCATACACGCAGAAGAGACGTTTCTGGTGACTGGCCAACAGGTATGGAAATGGCAGGTTACTCTTTCTCTTTGTGTGCTGACTGTGTAACGGCCTGTAAGGAGGCGAACAGGAAGGTCTGCACGAGAGAAACAAGGACACTCGGGTTTGTCGGTAATGTACCGGAACGTGCTGCCATTCCACCAGATCACATTCTCTGCCAAACTGGAAATTGGCTCACCTAACTGAAATGCTAGATTATATCTATTTTAATTGAAGCTGTTTGCAATGCAGTCCCTATGATACGCTTATAAAGAAAGATATCTGTTGTTGGTTTTTTTTACTTTTTGGGGGCCCACCACCCAGTTCTCAAATAAATACACGAGACTTATTCTTACTTAAGAGTGCCCAGCCTTAGTTTGGCTTGTTTCTAGTGAGCTTTTCTAATTTAAATCATCCTATTTCTCTTTAACTACGTTTTGCCTTTGGGCTTTTTACCTTGCTTTATTCTATATATCTTTCTTTCCTTCTTACTCTGTGACTGGCTGTGTGGCTGTCCCTGGTGTCTTCTTCTCCTTTTCTCTCTCCTCCCCCTTTTCTTGAACCTAGATTTCTCCTCCAATTTATTCTCTCTGCCTGGCAACCCCATGTATCCCTCTTTTCTGCTTAGCTATTGGCCATTCAGCTCTTTATTAGACCAATTGGGTGTTTTAGGCAGGCAAAGAAACACAGCTTCACAGAGTTAAACAAATGCAACATAAAAGAATGCAACTTATCTTTGCATCATTAAACAAATATTCCACAGCATAAATGAATGTAACACTTTTTTTTAAAACGTAATACATCTTAAAATAATATTCCACAACAGAAATCAGGATGTAACAAGCCACAAAAATATATTTCAGTTTAATAATTCCTAAGGACATTGATTGTAAATGAACTAATCAGGGCCAACTAGATGGCTCAGTGGGTAAATGCACCTGTCTGATGACATCCCCAGGACCACACAGACAGAACCAACCCTGCGGGCTGTCCTCTGACCTCCACATACACATCACCATGTGCATGCACACATAAAATTAATAAGTAAAAAAATATAAACAAAACCAAACCAGTGTATGCCTCAGTGTTAGTTTAAAACAAGAGTCCATCGGATACAGAATAACTATCTCAAGGTAGGCAGGTGACACATCATGCTATTAATGACTGATAACCAGAATCAGCCATGTCACAAGTTGGCAGTAAAGGACGGAGAGTTTAGAGATTGCACCCATGTTTCTGGTGTCCCTTTAGATCATTTCTGCTGCTGAAACATTGACACTGCATCCGTCCAGCAAAATTGCGAAGGAAAATCTGGCTGTATTTTGTGAGGCTTGGGAATCTCAGATTAGCGACATGGCAACGCTGCTAAGAGAGATCAATGACGTGTTTGAAGGAAGACGAGGTGAGACACTGTCCACTTGTTGAAATATTTCAGCTTTTATTTATGTATTATTTTAGTGTAACTGTCTTAGTGTTTTGTTTTTAATGATAAGCCGTGGGTATAAAATTATCATGTTATATAGCCCAGCTGGGTTATTTTTTTTTAAAAAAAGATTTATTTATTTATTGTCTATATAGTGTTCTGCCTGCATGTGTGTCTGCAGGTCAATAGAAGGCACCAGATCTCATTATGGATGGTTGTGAGCCACCATGTGGTTGCTGGTCTACAGAGTCAGTTCCAGGACAACCAGGACTACATAGAGAAACCCTGTCCCAAACGAACGAACAAACCAAACCAAGAATAAATCATCCATTGTAAACTGATCTGCAAGTCAGAAAGATGGCAGACAGGGCGGGTGAAGTGGACAATGCAGGTTGCAATGTCCTCCCTTTCCTGTTGTCCACTTCATGCTGCACACCATTTTACAGCCCCCACACCGGTGTGCTGTATTTCATTCTTCTGTCTTGTTCACCGGGATTGTCCTGTCCCAGACTGAGCACACAGTATGAGGTTAGTTGGAGATGATGTGATTTGGTATGTGAAGGAAGGGAAGAAGCAAGGATGCTGGTCCTGATGAGAGGATTCTGGTTTTGGGACCAACAGGCTGATATAAGGATCTCTGTGAGTGAGGCTGCCAGGAAATGGAAGTCAGTGCCAATGACACCTTCTGCTTTCCCTTTTCCCTTTACTTGGGGGTGAGCTCTGGCATTGTAGGTACAGGAGTTGACAGTCTTCATGTTTGCAAGCCCAGTCATGCTGTCATATCTGTCATATCTGAGTCACATATAATCAACAGTCTGGATTATCACAACTAATGTGACATATTTGTTTGTTATTTAAAAAGCTAAATGTGAAAAATAAAACTGTATCAGTAGGAAAAGTTCTTAAGTTATGTATGTTATTTGTAGGAGAGAAGTACGACCATCTTTCACTTCCAAAGCCCATGGTAAGTACAGGGACCCTGCGTGCTTCAATTTCAACTGTGCTCTCTTTGCCCACTGCTAGTCGCCTCCCTCAGCAGCAGGGGCAAGTGGATAGTGAATGTCCACAATGCAGTTACTGCTCTGGGCAGCAGCCTACATGTGGCCCCTACCTTAATATTTGTGTCTGGCTTTGGGAGTTGAGAGAATAAAGGAATCTGTGAAGCGGGAAGTGGCTTTCTTTTCATATCTTTGGTTTAGTTTGCAAGTAATGTTGGAATTATTTTCTGTATATGAAGACATTCGTTGCCACATTTGGTAGCGCACACCTTTAATCCCAGAATTTGGGAGGCAGAGGCAGTGTGAGGTAGAGGACAGCCTGGTCTACACACTGAGTTCCTGGGCTACATAGGAGACCTTATCTCAAAATAATAATGTTTATATGCTTTCTACTTGGGCAAAAACATGCCCATGGGAAAGAAAATAAAGAGGAATAAATTAGCTGTACAGTGGTCCTAAGATCCCTTTTAGGAATTAAAATTTCTATCTTTTGGCTGATAGCCTTTTAACATCATGTTTCCCATGTAACATTTTGGCAAACTCTGTGATTCATTTCTAAATAACATGATATCTATAATTGTGAACATAATGCAGGATATTTAGAAAACAGACTATGGAAAAATATCAGTTATCATGAGGACTAGTCTTCTAAAGCAGTCAAGTGTGCTGATAGCCAAACTTCAGAAATGGGGGG
>LOJH01001604.1:23880-40604 GCA_001685095.1 Ellobius talpinus
GGGGGGGGCAACAAACAAGGAAACCAGCCTGCAGAATTAGCCTCTGAGTGAGAAGACATCATGGTGGCAGATGAGAAAGCAAAAGACGTAAGACTGTAAGACTACACCCAGAATGAAGTTAGGACCATGTCCCCAGTCATAAAGAAAGGAGGACTGTGGTGTCTAATACACACAGCAGGTCAAAACAGACAAATGTACCTGGCCATCAGATGCCCCTTAATCAGTTCCTGCTGCCCAGTTGGTACACTGGGCACTGGGTGGAACAATGCTGAATGATGAACCACACAGGTGAGGAGCTGAAAAATACCCTGATTGCTTGTATTTCTGTTGCCTAGAACAGTCTGGCCCAAATTGGATAATCAAAAAATTAATTGGCTGAATCATTGCATCAATGAAAAAGACAGGATGGTCTTTCAGACACATACCTAATTAAAAATTTAGGTGGCTATGCAAAGAAAAAGCAATTTTTGAAATTGATTTTATATCATATTTCATTCCCAGTATGTCCCAACCATTATCAGTTTACTGCTCAACATGGAACTGTGGAAAACTTTCTAGCTTCTTTGTCATCTTAAATCTTTAGAATCTGGGGTATATTTTACACATAAAGCACACCCTAATTCAGGCTGGCTGTGCTGTGGGTAACAACTGCTATGTTAGATAGTACATATTTAATCTTACATAAAAAGAAAATGAAGAGAGGAGAGAATTTCTTATCTATTAATAGTAACAGAGTGATGAACACATGGCGTCAGAAGACAGTACGGACAGTAACATGATTGGTAATAAGACTTTCATGTCTGGGGATAGTAATAGCTGCGGGAATGACTGGTGTAGAGATGAGAACGGACGACAAGCCGAATCCTCAGAGTTTCAGGATGGAGGAGCTGAAATGGCGCAGTGGTTAAGAGTGCATACTGCTTACAGGCTTAAGTCTGGTTCTCTGTACCCATGTGGGGTGCCTCACAACCCCGTGAAACTGAAGCTTAACAGTATCAGACACCCTTTTCTGGACACTCTGGGCACACACACACACACACACACACACACACTCATCATGGGTCAGTGCTGAAATACTTTTGTAAACTGAGCAGAAGTAGAAGGAAAATCAAATATAAAACTGCAGAATCATTTTGTGAATTTTTGGAAACTGTTTTCTGTGCCTTAATTTATCATCCACACAGTCTGGAAGTATGTTTTATCTAATTTTCCTGTTTTGACCCACCTCGACTCCAATAGTTAATATCCTGCTGTATTTAATCAAATGAAGACGTGTTGATTGTCTTAAGTGCTGTATGATGGGGCTTCTATGAAACAGCCTACGATAATCAAAGACACACAGCTGGACCTGAGAGTGTACACCTAGAACCCTAGCACTGGGAAGCCTGAGGATCAGGAGTTCGATATCAGCCTGGACTATAAGACAGATTCTCAAAGCAAGACAAAACAAACAAACAAAGACAAAAGCAGCAACAACGAAATTGGAAAAGCAAGAGTTCACACTGTTGTTTACTGAGAAAGCTCTTGCAGCCCAGGCCCAGGCCCTGGGCTCCATCCCCAGAGCTGAGGGAAATGACAGAAAAGACAACTCACACCCTAATGGGTTGAATGAAAGGAAGATTTTATGGAACTTAGTAGGTTCCAACCCCACACAATCTCTAGTAATAGTGTTTCAAAATATGAACCATTTCCTTATTTGAATGTAGCACAGCTAACTCTATTTTAAAGAAAATTTTAGCTCCTCTTTTGGAGAGCAAACTTTTGAGTCTTGTGCTTTGTATAACAAACTGCACTTCCCAATAGTGTCCACTAGGTGACAGGCTTGATTACATTTTTATTTGTTCATTTTTACACTTACTTATTTTCCTGGGTGGGGTGGGGTTGTGAGCATGTGCCGTGGTAGGTGTGTGCAGGCCCAAAGACAGTGTGAAGGAGTCGGTTTTCCCCTTCCACTCTGTGGGTCTTGGGGACCAGACTTAGGTTGTTAGGTCAGGCAGCAACAAGGGCTTCTCCCACTGAGCTATGGCCACATTTTAAAGATGGTTTGAGCAGGGCAGTGGGAGTGTACACCTTTAATCCCAGCACTGGGAGGCAGAGGCAGGTGGCTCTCTAGGATCTGTGTGAGTTCAAGGCCAGCCTGGTCTACAAGAGCTAGTTCCAGGCCAGCCTCTAAAACTACAGAGAAACCCTGTCTCAAAAAAACCAATAAATAAATAAGTAAATAAGTAAGTAAATAAACAAATAAATGAGAATGTGTGCAGGAGATACACCCAGTAAGTCTTGGTGTTCTTGTCATAAAATTAAAAAAAAAAAGATGGTTTACCTTTTCTGCAATTCCCCTTGACATTTATTAAATACTTCTGCAATTAAATTAGTAAAAAATAAAAACCATGTAACCCAACTAGTTGATATGAGAAAGATAAGGAACAAAGTCTAAATACAACATAAAAGCATTGAGAAGGTGCTGAGTTTTCTCCACATACTACTTTGTGGTCTACTAGACCAAGGAAGGGACGAAAGACCAAGTGACGCTCAGGAGGAGTCAGTTCTCACGAGCACAGGCTTGTGCTTGCATGTGTGCATGCATGTGCACAGTAGCACAGTTTCTCTACACACACTGATGTTCTGTTTTTCTATGTTTCTGTCTTTAATAGGAAATATCAGAATGTTTGCGTTAAGATGTAAGGAAGATACTGACCTATTTGCTCATGTGTGTGTGCATTATGTGTGTATACACGTGTGTGAATCTGTTTATCTGTATTCTTGCTTGTGTTGTATATATGCTTCTCATGTGTGTGCACACGTGTATGCGTGTATATGTTCATGTGTTTGTGTTTATTTGTGCTAATGTGTGTGTACAGCTTGTTTATGTGTGTATGTTTATATAAGTCAGGAAGCTGTCATTTCACTGTGGAGCATGCTCTGGGAAATTTGTCACACGTAATTTAATCACTGCGAGAAAACCCCAGAGAGTACCTGCCATAACCTAAGGTGGCTATGACCTTGCTAGTAGTCTTTTTTAGAGAAGGGACCATTTGTCACAGGTTGGCCTTGAACTTACTATGCAGCAGAGGATGTTCTTGGATGTCTTGAATTCATATTTTTAAAAAATTTGTTTTATGTACGTGAGTTTTGTCTGCATGTATGAATGTGCATCATATGTGTGCCAGGTGCATAAAGGCCGTAAGAAGGCAATGGATCCCCTGAAACTGGAGCTCTCCTCCAGGTTCTGAGAACAGACCCAAGATTGTCCACAAGAGCAGCAAGTGCTCTTAACCACTGAGCCATCTCTCTGGAGCCTAGATGACATAATTTTATGGGACCACCACTGTAAATTGGCCTGTTGCTGACGAAAATGTTGTTGGGTGGCATATGACTTTCTTCCTGTCCTTTTCTTCCTGTCTCAAACATGTGCAGCATGCTTGCGCAGATGGACCCTAACTATACATGTTTACTTCAGACATGTTGAGTAGAAATTAGGCTTTACATTTTGATTTTTCCTAAAGTTCGCCCTCAATGCTCTGATCCTCTTCACAGTGCTGGGCAATGCCAGTGAGGGGCAGCTTCCAGGGAGGGGTATGAAGCTGAAAAGACACAACTGATGTTCCACAGTGTCCTGTGCCCATAGGTCAGCTGTTCTGGATGCATTTCTTTCTGGCGACATTGGGGAGGAACCAGAGTCTTACATGCATAGCAAGGAAGTGTTCTAACTGTATTGTAGCATTTTTTACTTATAATGGGTTAACCAGTATGTGTCCCATTACTAAGTTGAGGGGTATCTGTATATATACTTGAAAAGTTTGGTGATGAGAGCTGGGGAGAGGGTTTAGTAAACACAGTGGCTGAGTTCAATTTCTAACATCTATATTACAACTATAACTCCAGCTCCATGAGATCTGTACCTTCTTCCAGCCTCCAATGGCAACTGGCATGCACACAGTGCACATACATTCATGTAAGCAGAACACCCATGCACATAGATAAAGTTAAAAAAAAAATAAAAGTTTTGATCTTTTTCCCAAGCTAGATAGGCACATGAATATTTATTTGACTGTAATTCACATCTGGAATATATATATCTGTAAATACATTGTGTCTGTGTTTGCGTGCGTGCGTGCGTGCATGCGTGCGTGCGTGTGTGTGTGTGTGTGTGTGTGTGTGTGTGTGTATAATTTGGATATGTGTTTTCACTGGACCAATGGCTTTCTCCAGCTATTGGCCATTTTTTTTCTACCAGCCCTCACTGTTCTAGAACTCCTGTGATAACTATGGGAGCTTCTAACGTGTCTCTGAATAGGAAATTCACATTGTGGGCTGTCATCTCCAAGGAACTTTTGGATAAACATTTCAAAGAGACATCGCAGTAGTTAGTGGTAGGGCACATTGTGGTTCTCTGTTCTTGACATGAACAG
The DNA here is from genome assembly GCA_001685095.1 of Ellobius talpinus. Taxonomy (NCBI): domain Eukaryota; kingdom Metazoa; phylum Chordata; class Mammalia; order Rodentia; family Cricetidae; genus Ellobius; species Ellobius talpinus. Next base: position 28,293 of record LOJH01001604.1, read on the forward strand.
GTATGTATCTTTGAACTAGTCTGGTGATCAAACTGTGATAGGTTTCTTCCCTCCTAGAGGAAACGCATTGAGTTCCCAATAGTTATGTGAAAACAAACATGCTCTTTCTAAAATAGGAGCCCATTGAGCACTGGTTCACATTAAATCCTAAATTTAAAGTGAAATGCCTTGACAACCTGGGTTCAGGATTAGCAGCTTTGCTGGCAGTGAGACGAGGGTGTTGGAATTCAGAGAGTGGAAGGCATTAGATTAGTCATAACCAGTAGGAAAGTACATGCAGAACCTTTAGTCGTTAATTTTAATAGACATTCCACCAGAATCATTCAAATGTTACAATATTTTTATTATAACAGAGAAGCCAGGGAGCTTTGGGGGGCATTATCAGTGGATTCTGAGAATATTTTAGGTGTTGTCTTGAGGCCCTAAAGACCTTGTGAAAAAGAGGAGAGCAGCTAGCAGCACAGAAAATAGACTGCTGGACATGCTCGCCTTTTTTCCCCCGGTCCTCAATTCCCAACTGCTGATTTTCCCCAAGCAGAAGTCACCTAGTAGAATATTATAAGCATAGTTAACTGTAGTTTACCAACCTGCTGGGTATGGTCAAGTTAGGGTCCCTCACAAGTTCGTATGTTTTCTGTTATTGCCATTTCCTCACAACTAAATACTAATATTTTCTAATCTTTTTATTGTCACAGAAGAACAACGCAAACCTGAAATCCTTAAAGCCTGACAAACCTGATTCAGAGGTAAGCTCTTTGGTTGTGTAACAAGACTGTAAGACTACATCAATAGCGACAGAGTTGTGGAACCTCCCTTCCAAGGACAGACCTGTGATTGAGTGTGTTTGCAGGAGCAAGCCAAGATAGCAAAGCTGGGGCTGAAACTTGCTTTGCTCACCTCGGATGCTGACTGTGAGCTTGAGAAGTGGGAGGATCAAGAGAATGAGATCGTTCGACATGGCCGGAACATGTCCAGGATGGCCTATTCTCTGTATTTATTTACTAGGTAATGCAATGATATTTTGATTTGTTTATTTACATATTTGCGTATTCAGGTACTTTTGAATACACTACACACTACAACCTGGGCTGGCCTGCAAACTTGTAGTAATCTTCCTGTCTCAGGCTCCTGAGTCCTGGGACTATAGGCATGAACCATGAATAAGTAAATCTTTAAAACCGTGAACATAGATGGGGGAGTGTGAGGGACAACTCCATGGAGGGACAGAGGCTAGCTGCAGCTCTGCGGGCTGGGACAAGAAATAGTAAGGTTCGGGAAAACAGAATTCCTGCAGTGCACAAGTGTATAATGCCCTGTTCACTTAGGCACATCTCCATAATAGAATGATCTCCCTGTGGTCAGAGCACAGGCTGTACTTTACTGCAGTGTCTGTGTGTTTCCTCCGCCGTCTCCTCCATTGCCATTAGGCCCGCGCTTTACCCCCCTCATTTAGGTACCCCTTGCAAGCTCACTTGCTAGCCTTCAGCCTGGAGGAAGGAGATTTATAGTTTTCCTGGGCATGCTTCTTGCCCTTCCTCAGGTTATGGCTTGAAATCATTGTAATCGTTTATACAATGTATTAATGATTATTTCTATATAACAATTCCTATTTCTTAATAAATATTGAAGGTATTCTAGTAATTTTCAATGTTTTATCAAAGCTGTCAGTTCTTTCTAACTTTGAATATGATTTTGTGTCATGGCTCCAGTTGGCTCTCTCAGCATTCAGCAGAGACCAGGAAGGACTTCCTGAACCCATGGCTGTTAGTGCAGGTGTTGCTGCAGGAGGATACATCCTCTGATTTGTGCCAAGACCACCACCCTCTAATGCATTCTGCTGCAATCTGCCTTTCCTTTTTTTCAGAGTTCTTCATTCTTGGTAGCTTTTAAATGCCTGGATAAAACTGGTCAACACAAATTGTATTATTATTCCTTTCTACATTTAGAACTGGGATTTTATATATGCCTTGTTGAAGCTGCAGCTGAGTTCCGGACAGGGCTGAAATCTGAATTGAGGACTGACCGATCTTGGGTCTGCTCTTTTGATTGCATAAGGAATGCATTTTGGTTGAGACATGTTATCGGATCTCATGTATTTATTCATGAAGCAAAATGAAAAGGACAAAGAACAATAATTAACTGGCCAGTTTTAGTTTTTTTTGCATTATGAAATTAACATACATAATTTTAACTTAGGAAATAATAGAGTTGTTTTAAGAAAAACATCACAATATTATCAGTGTATTCACGTTATCCTTTAAAAATTTGAGTTCCGCTAAAATACAGAATGCTCTAAAACATGAGTGTTACATAAGCCAATGTCCAGGTAATGTTTATCCTCTTAATAACTCCTTCTATTGTAGAGGAGAGGGGCCACTGAAGACATCACAGGACTTAGTGCACTTCCTAGAGGTATGTTTTATTTTCACAAGTACCCGGAGTGATAAGACCGTGTAGGATAAAAAGAGAAAGGTGAGGGGGTGGTTGGGAAGACTTCTCTAAGGTAGCCTTTGGTAGGGGTGTTATCGAAGGGGGGAGGTTGGAAGGGTATGTGGGGTGAGAACAGTTCAGAGGCAGAACAAGGGCAGCGGCCATGACACTAGATGCACTTGGACGAGTCAGGAGACCATGAGGATGAAGGGCTGAGCCACCGTGCAGGGGTGGCCATGGCATCTCTGCAGATCTGTAACTTCTTTTGTTTCAAGTGTGATGCTGGTGAAACCGCTCAGAGTTGAGAAGCAGTGGCAGGGTAGAATGTCTAAAAGGGTTTGGACTCAACCAATGCAGTAAGGGATAGCGCCGTTGGCTGAGGTGGGGAATGCCAAGGGAGAACATCAGGTCTAGAGTGGAAGTCAAGCATCAGGTTGGATGCCAAGGCTAATGTTAGGATGGACAGAGTTTTGGAAGTTCTTGGCTTTAAGGTGCTTTTACAACCGTGATGTTCAGACAGACAGACACAGAAGAGAAGCTGTGAGAGCTGAGATTGTGGAATGATGAGGGATGCGGGGAAGTGAATCATTCGGTGCCAGCAAGGAAGCCTGCTGGTTCCCCTTTCAGGGCTAGGGGAAAATGTAAAGGACTGTTCCCCTTGAGGTCATGTTAGCCAGCAACTGCAAGGTATCAAACTTGTGACTAGGAGGTCAAAGTTCACTCTCTCCGTCCATATTCTTTATCTAGCTTACTATCAGGACTCTTTTTCTTCCTAAATCATTCGGATATGTGCCTTATTACTGTCTGTCACCAGGTACATTCATTTTCATCCCTTATGGCTGTGGTAGCATTTTAAAAAGATTTATTATTATTGTTTGTGTGTGTTTCATGGGCATGCACATGCAAGTGTGTGAACGCCACTGTGAGGTGTCCTGAGGCCAGAAGAGGGTGTCAGATTTCCTGGAGCTGAATTTACAGGTGGTTGTGGGTTGCTCAGTGCTAGGAACTGAATTTGGGTCCTCTTGCCAGTGAGCCATCTCTGCAGCCCCTGCAGTGGAGTTTTACAGTATCTTATGTATTTTGATTTTAATGTGTCTTGACTGTTCCTTGAACTTGTCTGGCCTGGGTTTCACTCCTCTCCATAGTTTTGTTCACTTAATTGTAAAATGCAAGGTGAACAGACAAAAAAATCTGAAAATTACCATAAAATGTTAACAGTCTGGATTGGTGCTCTCAGATAGCTATGTGGAATGTGTCTGATTTTAACCTGACCTCATTCCCCAGGACTCATGACTCTTATAGTTGAGGATTCAAAAAGTAATGTATTATTTTTGGCAATTTTATACATGTATTTACATTTTGATCTTATTCTTCCTCTGCCCCTCCCTCAGGAACTCCTTTCCTTCTCCTCAAGCCACGTCTTCCCTACTCTCACGTCTTTCCTCTCTCTTTTAATGACCCACTGTCTAATTGGGGTTGCTTGCGTGTGTACAGGAATGATGTTATTTTACTGAATCATGGGCAAATTACTAGTGGACATCCTGAAGAAAAATGACTCCATTCTCTAACTGGAGATCTCACATGAGCCAGGGATCCCTTCAGAAAGGAATAGATAATTTGTGTGGCTTTGGGTTGCAGGTCAGTGTGGCTTTGCAGAATAACTGGATGTCTTTAGGTACAGAAGAGCCTCTATGGGGATTTTGTCTTTGGTCTGGGAAAATTTCTGATTCCAGATAAACCCTGTGTTTCCTGGGGTACAATGAAAAATGTTATGAGCTCTGGGGCTGATTCTTGATGTCTGGGTTAGTTTTCAACTCTGTGAAATAATTGAGAATATTTGTTTACCAACCATCCAGAAGACATTGATCCAAAATAGTGCTGTTTTCCCTCTCTCCCAGGTTTTTGCTGCAGAGGGATTAAAGCTTACATCAAATGTACAGACATTTTCAAAACAGGTAATACATGTCTACCTGTCCATGGCTAGTGGTTTCACACACCTATACTGGAAGCATATTACTAACACATAAAGGTACATAAGCTTTGGCTAGGTGCAAATCCAGCGAACGTTCTGTTTGGTTACACTGTTTCTGTTACTCTGTATTGTGTACATTTTTGTGGGGATGGATCTAACCCAGTGGAAGACCTTGTCTAGTATGCACAAAGTCCTGGGTTCTGTATGCAGGACCACTAAAGAGAAAGTATACCAAATATTCATGATTTGTTGGAAATTATACATTACTATCAAGTAAGCACTGTTTCATGATTTTGTTAATGACATCCTATGAGATTTGAGTTATTTCTTGTTTTTATATTAAAAAAAAACAGACACTAAGGGAAAAAAGAGATATGGGCTGGGGTGGTGTAACACTCAGGAGGCCAAGACAGGTGGGTCTCTATGCATTTAAGGCCAGCCTGTTATACATAGTGAGTACCAGGTCAGCCAGGGCTACATGTGATATACTATCTAAAAGGAAAAAAAAATAAAAGAATAAATGATGGAGTTTTCTTGGGGTTACAACAACTCCTTAAATTATGTTTCAGCTAAAAGATGATGACAAACTCATGCTTCTCCTGGAAATCAACAAGCTCATTCCTCTATGCCACCAGCTCCAGACAATGACGAAGACATCTTTGCAGAACAGAGTGATCCTAAAGGTAAAGCCGAGGGCAGGGCACTTGGAGGGTAGTTCACACATCTCTCCGTCAGGTTAGCTCCAGCCTTTGTGCTAAAGTGCACAGAAAAGTCTGTTTCCTGCTTGTCTGAGAGCAGCTCCTTTGACTGGCCCCAGAGAGCAGCAGGCCATCACAAGCGAGATTTCAGGCTGCAGACGAGTTCCTAGTACTGCTCCCAGCTACCTTCACTGTCTTCATCTCTGTGCCATAAATGCCTTGGAGTTGAGGCGCCTGTCATTTACCTGAGGAGTCTGGGGGGAGTATAAAGAACTGCCAAGTAGAGAATGCACTCTCTGTGTGTGGCGTGTTTTGAGAAGCTCATGCAGAGCCTGAAGTAGAACAGTGGCTCTTCCACCATCCTCCTGGGTTCCATGAAACAGGCGTGAGCACAGGCAGTCAGTGCCACCCATGTTCTGGAGCTGCATGTCACCTCTGGTACCCTGATCTATATCTTTCAAGATCTCTTAGATTTCCATAGCAGAGAAACTTCACCGCTGTAAGACCAAATAGATGATAGCATTTTTGCAATGCTTTGCCGCCATAGGTTGACAAGTGTATTACAAAGATAAGATCCATGATGGCTCTTGTGGTCCAGCTCCTGTCGCTCTGCTATAGGCTACTGAAGAAGGTGAGATGGTTTTTCTGTATTCAACTTCTTCTACTAACTTAATGGAAAACGACGGCATGTGCACGAGCCACCTTGCAGATTGCGGAGCAGAGCAGAAGCTAATTGTCTTAACTCTTTCCTCCAGGTGGAAAATACCAGGTGGGTCTCAGCGGCAAATAAAGATACCATGGATGGTAAAACTTGAGCAGCCTGCAGTTCATCTCTGGAATGTCATGCAGCACAGCCGACCTTTTTACAAAGCAAACAATCCTTTGTCTTTTCGGAAATTCCTCAGTTTTTAAAGAGAATGCTGAAACCTTTCTTCTTTTCTGATCTCCGATTAGAAAGCTTACCAAGTCATTGCTGCGGGAGGACTAAGAGTCTAATGGCAGTGCTGTTTTAAAGTCGACACTGTGTTCAGTATGCTCTTCAGCACACACCAAATATGCCAGCACTCTTAATGCCAGCGGAGTCCCAAAGATGCAAGCGTGAATGTACACTCCCCTTTGGCAGCCTTAACTGCTCTATGTAAGCTGATTATCTGCAACACTAATTTCAGCAGAAAATATACAGTGGCCTGGTTGAATGCAGTTTTTTTTTTTTTAGACCTGTGGACCCTTCTTCAGTTCTTGTTGAAGCAGGGTAAGGGTCCCTCAAATGCCTGGTCACATCCCTGCTTAGCACTGTTGCTTCTAACAAGCATCTCACTGGGTAAGGTCAGTAGGTTACATCTGTCCCATTCCTGCTTTGGAAAGGAAAACAACAGAAGTCACTCCAAAGAATCCTGGAGCAACTCCAGAAGAGGAAATGGCTTTTTATTCTAGTTGCAGTATGCATAGCCGACCACAGTCCTGGATAGTGGATGGAATCCTAAGTATTTCTTACTGGTTTAAAAATAGTTTTGAACTATCTTCAGTATTGATGGAATGACAGGTGCAGAACACATCAGAACCAAGAGGCTGTTTAAATTCCAGAAACCTAAGCACTGTGTTTTATTAATGTTGCATTAGAATGTTCAATTTTAGTTTTTTTAACTTTAGGGTTTAAACCTTCTCTTGGGCTGGGGAACTGACTTCACTGGTAGCCTGTCTGCCTTATAAGCTGTGAGTAAAGCAAGGATAAGATTGCGCAGATCACTCAGCTGATCTGCTATATTTCCGAGTATTAGAACAAGGGCCGTGGGAAGGAGCATGTGCATTCTGCATGTGCTGAACAGAACTCTCATCTCTTTCGCTGCCACCACAGGTATTAACACAGCGTTTTTCCCAAAGCACTGGAATAATCTTGCACCCGACTGTTACGGGAAATGATTGAATGGAGCCATTTCCGATGAAATAGTCAGGATTGTTACCAACTCATACCAGTGAAAATTCTGTGACTTCTTTTTAAACTGAGAAGCTGGATGCTAACTTCACTGGATTCTCAGTGTAAATATTTTAGTAATAAAGCAGATCCCTCAATAAAACTGTTAAGGATCATCAGGTATGTGGTAACAATGTCATTATCTTGGTCAACAAAATAGGGATTAATTAGTATTAAACATGATAATGTACACTTCAGTCATGTTCAGTAACTGAATTTGTACCAACTGGTTTAATTTTGATCCATTAACCAAATTGGGGGCAAAGACATACTGATGAGTAATAAAATTAAAAGTGCCCTTCCAACCTGTACTATTTTATGTGTCTATATTTTAAAGTACTTCTACCACGGTCTTTAGCCTGTGAAAGAAAACGTTCTTTTAACTTGCAATAAAACTAGCGAAGGTACAACTTGTTACACAGCTATGGACTCTGGCAGCATGAGTCTCTGAGATTCCCTCTGCCACTCAAAGTGAGGATCTGCTGCTGTGTGCTTAATTTTCACCCCCTGCAATCTCTGTAGACATCAACTCACAGCATTTGTCAAGTCTGATGGTGCAATTAAGGGATAGTCATGCTGACACTCGGGTTATAAGAAGTTTGTCTTATAAACTAAAAACCTTTTAAAAAAGTTTTCTTTACACATATTTACAAAATATACCTTTACACACTGAAAATAAAATTCAAGATGCCTGGGCGGGGGAGGTTGAAGAAATAGGGTAACATGGTGTCAACAGCACAAAAGGACAGAACTTACAAATCAAGTGTTCATGTAGAAAACTATTTTATTTAAAGTTCTAATCCCCTCCCAGTTACAGGGAGCTTCTTCTTTCTTCTCAATAAACTCTGCTTGCTTGCACTTAAATTTCATTAAAAACAGGGAAATGACAGACACATACTATATGTTGCAGCTCTTAACAAAACTTCACAATTTAAGGTCTTTTTGTCTTAAATTTAGTGTAAAAGTCTAATCTAAAACCAGAACTTCATAGCTTTTTTTTCTAACTTACATAATGTAAAAACCTTGTTCTGTTCTAAGAACAGAACAGACTGGAAAACCTTCATTACTACAAATTAGCTGTCAGTAAAATGTGCATGATGAATCACTACCATGCATTGGCAGCAGCCAGATTAACAATGCAGCACACTTCCGTTTGCTAGAAGAGCCCTTGTACATTTGCAGAGCTTTCTATGCAGAGAAGGCAGACTCCACACTCCTGCCTCCCCAGCAACTAGAGGGCAACTCCGCAGCAGAAGGGGCGAGGCTGAGCCTCTCCATTGCACTTTGAAGCAGATTTGGGAAGGGTAGACAATTAATTTTGTTTTTCCAAAGTATTAAACTGTTTAAAAATATAATTAAGGCAAGAGGCTGGAGAGATGGCTTAGACGTCAATAGCACTGGGTGCTCTTCCAGAGGACCTGGGTTCACTTCCCAACACCTACAGGGTGGCTCACAACCACCTGGAACTCCAGTTCCAAGGAGGCTGATGTCTTCTTTGGCACCTACAGGTGTTGCGTGAATGTAACATACATGTATATACATGTATACATGGGGGAAACAAAAAAGAAACACATTTCTTATAGAAATGCAAAACGTTTAAAAATATTTCTCAAGAGCTTGTTTTTCAATCAGGAAAATATTTCTTATTTGACATTTGTTAGAGAAACAAGAGGAACAGAGTAAAGCTGGGGAAATGGCTCAGTCGGGGAAATGCTTGCCTCCTGTTGTAGGCTGACGAGAAAAGTCCCCCATGGTTCATGTATTCGAAACACTTGGTCCCTAGCTGGTGGCACTTTTGGGGAACATTACAAACTTTAGAATGTCAATAAGACTTGCCAGATGAATTCTGCCACTGGGGGAAGACTTTGAGTGTCTAGCCTCGATCCAGTTCCACTTCACTGTGTGCCTCCAGTGAGTGGTGGTCTGATCTCAGCCTGCACTTGCTGCCGTGGACACCTAGCCCCCTGGAACTGCAAGCAAAACAAAACCCTCTTAAGTTGCTTTGGTCACATGGTGTTTTAACACAGCAACAGATAGGTAACTAATATAGATGTTAGTACCCAGAACTGAGGTTGTTGCTGTGGAAACAGTGTGACTGTTTCTTGGAAGAATTTGGAAGACTGGAACTTTGGTTCCAGAAAAGTGGTTGATGGCTGAGAGCACTGTGAAATAAGACTTCCTGTTTCGAACCTAGGAGACTAGTGATGCAGGTAATGTAGACAGTAGAGGCCTGGCTTCTAGGTTTCAGAGAGAAACAATGTCTTGATTAGCAAATTGGCTTGAGGCCATTTATGTGGCCCTTTGACAAAGAATCTGGCTACTTTCTACCCAAGTCCTGAGAACAGACATGAAGCTGAATTACAAAATAACGGACTACTTTCTCTGGCATTAGATATTTCTAGATAGTGTAACTCTGGTCAATGAAAACCAGCATGTCTGGCGGAAATACAAAATGTATAGCTTGGAGAAAAAGCACAAGGAAGTCATGTTCTGGGAAAGGCTGTCATTACTAGAGTAATATTAGTGTTATCAAGAAGTCTGCTCTAGGGCTGGAGAGATGGTTCAATGGTTAAGAACATGGGCTGCTCTGCCAAAGGTCCTGAGTTCAATTCCTAGCAACCACGTGGTGGTTTTCAACCGTCTATAATGGGATATGATGCCCTCCTAGGCATACATCCAGACAGCACTCATACCTAAAAAAATACATTAAAAAAAGGTCGGCTTTAAACTGGAACAATAGGACAGTTGGCCAAGGCAAGACTTCACCCAGATAAACCTCCAATCTGTGAAAGACAGCCTAAAATAATGGCTGTTTGTTCCTAGAAAGCAACACAACAAAAGAGCTGCTGTGGACAAAGGGAATGAAAGCTGGTAGTCTAATTCTGAGGTATTTTCTACATGGTACTAGCTTTGGAAGCATGAAAGAAAGAAAGGTTTCTGGATTTGTTCTTCCTTCTTGGCTTCACCAAGCCAAGCAACATGTGGTAGAGATGGAATTTCTGCAAGAGGGCCATCAAGAGGCCAGTGACTGATGCTGTGGTGGGGAAACCAAAGCTCTGAGCCATCCACCAAGGAGGCTGCACACAGCAGAATCATATCTGTGTTGCAGGCAGCAATGCTGGAGGGGCAGCCAAGTAATGCCTTTGAAACTAAACACTTAGTGGACACGGAGCTGCAGGATCTGGTGTGTATCATGCTGGTTTTGGTCTTGCTTTGTTTCAGTATTTCCTCACTATGCCCACCAGTCCTTCTTTTTGGAATGGGAATGGATATTCTGTGCCCTGGTATGGTGGAAGCATGTAACTGGTTTTTTGATTTACAGGGGGAAGTAAGAGATTGCACTGAGTCTTAGAAGGGACTTTGAACTTCAGAACTGTAATGACTATGGGAACTTCTGATATTAGATTAGCTGCATTTTGCATGATATGGCTATGGGCCTATAAGCATCATGGGAACAATGTAGATTGATAAGAAAAAAAATAACACCCATGGACTTATGTATTTTAACAGTTGGTCTTCAGTTGCTAGAACTTTTAGGACAAGAATTCTAGCTGGGGGAATTACATCACCAGGGACAGTTAATACCTTCACCCTGCTTCCAGTTCACTCTCTGCTTTTTCTGTATGGTGAAGATGTGATCTCTCAGCTTCTTGTTCTTGGTACTGTGCCTCCCCGCTAGGATGGACATCAAGTCCTCTGGAACTACAAACCCAAATACTTTTGTGACGTTGCTTTCGGTTACAATATTTTATCACAGCAACCGAAAAGTAATACACTGTGAACACATGAAGACCTGAGTTTGGGTTTTCTGGCCCATACAAAACTTGGCCATGGTGTGTGCACCTTCCAAGACAGAAGGCAGAGGTGATGGGCGTCTCCCTGGAAGTTCACGAGCTACCTGGCAAAGGTCCAAGTCAAAGACAGACTGTCTAACAAAAGGCAAAAAAGCATCCGAAGTTGTTTTCTGACATACATATGCAAGTGAATGCCCACAATTGTACTTGCCCCCACACAAAGCAAGTACCTGGGCAAGGCAGATGTAGAGCTGGACTACAAACAGGGACCAAGGCTTAGGATAGTAAAAGGAGGGGAGTTAGGTAAGAGCAGGATTGCGCTGCTCCTGTGGCCGTGTGTGATGAATGCTTCTCAAGCACTGGCTCTCTCCAGGGCACTGAGGGAGGGTGAGCATCCTATGCTGTCTCTCCATCTCTAGGCTCACGGCGTGGCTGTGGCATTATTCCGCTTTATCACGACCTCTTCATACTGTCGCTGTGTCAGTAACCCTTCTGTTATGCTCTTACTTTCTTCAAATTTCGGTAATACAACTGCAATGTAGCCTTCGGTGGATGGCTGGGGACAGAGCATTTAGCTTGGTCAAATGACCGCTAACTGGCACGCGGACAGGCTATGTTTCCCCACCCTCCCCTACCTTTTCTTGGAGAAGAGACGGCTTATGAAGAATATTTTCGTTCACCTCCATCAGCCGACCTCTAACACAGCTAGATATGGTATATTCTTCTCCATCAGAGCAGTATATCTTACACAGAGGTGCGAGTTCTGTTAGAAACTGTGCCCCCTGGGTAACGAGATGAAAGAAGCCAATTAATTATGTATTTCTATTTCCTCTAATATACCCCTCACTATTAAAACAGGATTCTAGGCTTGGAACTGATGTTTTATAGGAAAATGATTTAAGAGCATAAAACCACTCATGTACTTGAACAACCTACTATGTGCTAGGGACCATCAACATAACAACCTACTATGTGCTAGGGACCATCTTTTAATGGGTAGCTTAGTTACAGGCTAAGAATGGATTTTTTTCAGTTGCAAATGAGAAATCTATGTATGGCTAGGCACAAAGATTTTAAGTTACATGATAATTCATTGCAGGCAACAGTATAAAATTCAGTATAACATATGGCAGCAATATCCTACAGTTTCATTAAGATCCCTGTCTTCTAGGGGGTGTGGTGGTTTATACACCTTCGATCTCTCTGCACAGAAGACAGAGCTAGGTGAATCTCTTGAGTTAGAGGCCAGCCTGGTTTATACATCAAATTCCAGATTAGGCACAGTTACAGAGTGAGACCCTGTCTCAAAACAAAAACCAAAAGCTAAAAGTATCTAAATGATCCCTATCTTTTATGTTAGAAATTAATAGGTAAAGGAACGTCTTTACAGGGTCAACCACTACTTTTTGGAAGGCAGCTATGCTCACCACTATACCACCAATGCAG
>LOJH01001605.1:9404-21697 GCA_001685095.1 Ellobius talpinus
GTGTGTGTAGGATAGAGGATAACTCTAGGGAGTCAGTTCTCTTGCTGCCACCTTGTGTGGCCCTGGGATTAAACTTGGCTTTCAGGCCTGCATAAAGCTGAGCCATCTCATTATCCCAAATTCACCATTTTGTCCCTTTAAAACCTCATCTCTTAGTAGACAAGAATGTAGTTTTCACTGGGTGTGGTGGTGCACACCTCTACTCCCAGTATTTGGGAGCAAGAGGCAGGTGGATCTCTGTGAGTTCGAGGCCTGGTCTGGTCTATATAGTGAGTTTCAGGACAGCCAGGGTAACACAAAAAGATCCTTTCTAAAAGGAAAAGAATTTAGCTTTCTTACCTGGATATGATGGTGCCCTTCACCCCAGAACTTGGAAGGCAGAGACAGAAAGTTCTTGAGTTCAAAGTCATCCTCTGTTAGAGAACAAATTCAAGGCCAGCTTGGGCTACATGAGCTCTTTATCCCAAAAAGCAAAAACAAAACCAAAAGAATTTAGCTTTCTTTTCTTTCTTTTTTCTTTTTCAGCCTACAGTACCCAGTATTCCCAGGTGGTCTCCCATCCAAGTACTAACCAGGCCCAACCCTGCTTAGCTTCCGAAGGAATTTAGCTTTCTTACCCACACGCCCCACGTTGCTTCCCTTACCCCCTGACTGTATTACAGTATTTAACCAATTACTAATTGATATTATTATACCTTTATAATCATTGCATCTCTTATATCTTTGTCAGCACACACACACACACACACACACACACACACACACACACACACCACAAAACCAAACCCACAGCTCTCATCCTAAACGGAACAGGAGAGAGTTTATTCTGGTGCCATTTTGAGTGACTGTGTCCTGGGAGCACAGATTGAGGTTACCCCAAATTCCCATGTTCCAGTATGGAAGCAGTCTCATGAAAATTTTTTATAGTTTTACAGAACAGATAAAATTGTAAATCAAGGCAAGTGTACAATACATTGGTGGGTACATCAGAGAGACAGAACAAGATGAAGGAGGGCTTGCTACAGTCTCAGGATGCTCTTATGGCAGTCTTAGCTTCTGGATTGGTGGGAGCTGGTAGTCCACTAAGGTCATAGATTCCATGTTAGTTCCGACACAGGCGTGGGCCAGGAATGGCTGGAGCCCTAGATAAGGTAACTAACCTTTTGGACCCAAGACATTCCAGTCTCTCATTTCAGGAGTTTTCCTTCTTTATTATCGCTCATTGTCAGGATGATGAGTTTTGTGTTTGATGAGCTGGGTGGCATTTCCTTGCTGGACTTGTTAGTGGTCTTGGCTCCTCATCTCTTAGTGTGCTGTCGTTTACACCCTCCATAGGATGACCCCATCACAAGTTCCCCCAGATATTCAAACATACCAAGTGAACTGCAAGCCAATCTACCATAGCTGTTGTGCTGGCTAGTTTTATGTCAACTTGACACAAGCTAGGGTCATCTGTGAGAAGGGAGCCTCATTTGGGAAAAAGCCTCCAGAATATCAGGCTGTAGGCAAGCTTGTTGGGCATTTTCTTAATTAGACTGCTTTGATGTGGAAGAGCCTAGTCCATTGGGTGGTGCCATCCCTGGGCTGGTGGTCCTGGGTTCTATAAGAAAGCAGACTGAGTAAGCCAGTAAGCAACACCCCTCCATGGCCTCTGCATCAGCTCCTGCCCCCAGGATCCTGCCCTGGTTGAGTTCCTGTCCTGACTTCCTTCCATGATGAAGAGTGATGTGGAAGTATAAGCCTAACAAACCCTTTCCTCCCCAAGTTGCTTTGGTCATGGTGTTCATCACAGCAACAGTGACCCTAATCTTGGTTCCTCCTCCAGTGTGATCTGTGTGTCCCCTTCTCAGAGCTGTTTCAGGTCTTCCTGTCTGTCCAGGTTTCAGAGCAGTGGGCTGGGACAAAGGTCTCTTTCATTCTGTAGTTTTGTAATCGACTCTTTCTATTCTAGGAAGTTCCCTTAATCTTCTGTTCCCTTTCCTTCAGCCAGGTGTTGGCCTTCCCAGGTGAGCCTTCTCTAAGCTTTGCCTTTCCCTCCCTTCTCCTTTATGTGTCTTTTTGAAGGTGTGCGTGTGTGCACGTGTGTGTGTGTGTGTGCGCGCACGTGTGCGTGGGGGGGCACTGCACACATGTTGAGGTCAGAGCACAACTTTCAGGAGTCAGTTCCCTCCACCGTGTGGATTCAGGGATTGAACTCGGGTCTTCAGGCTTTGGAGCAAGCGCCTTTACTCACTGAGCCATCTTGCTGCGCCCTCCTTGCATTTCCGTCTTTTCTCTCAGAGTACCATTAAGTTCTTCCCTTGACTTCATTTCCTCCATGATACCATGACTAATTTCCTAGTGCTCACTGTTTCTCTGCATATTCTTTTTGGTCCTTAACATCTATTTTGTTTTCTTCTTTTTTTTAACTCTTGTTCACGTGTGTGATGCGCATGTGTCAGGGTTTGTGTAAATGTGTGTGTGCAGGCATGTGGCCCAAGGCTGATGGTGGAATCATCCTTGATTACTCTCCTACCTCATCGGTTGAGGCAGGGTCTTGGAATCAAGCCCACAGCCTGCTGATGTGGCTAGTCTTGCTACCCAACTTGATCTGAGGGGTCCCCAATCTCCACATTCTTGGGGTGGAATCACAGGTGGGCCAGCACGCCACCCAGCATTTATGTGGGGCTCTGGGGATCTTCCAGTCCCCATACTCAGACTGCAACTGCTTTAGCTGCTGAGCTGTTTTTCCAGTCCCCCCTTTATAGTTTTACTTATATTTTATGCATATTGGTGTTTGCCTGCATATGTGTCTATGCATCATGTGTGTGCCTGGTGCCCAGGCAAAGAACCAGAAGAGAGATTCAGATCCCCTGGAAGTGGAGTTTAAAAAAATTATGAACCATCATGTGGGTGCTGGGAATTGAACCTGGGTTCTTAGCAAGAGTGAATGCCTTTAACTGCTGAGTCATATATCCAGCCATCATCCCCTTTTATTGGAGACAAACTCTTACTATTTAGTCTAGGATGGCCTCAAATTTGAGATCCTCCTGCCTCAGGTTGCCCATTTCTGGGACTGGAGGCGTGTGCTACCACACTTGGAACCCAGGACGCCTGCCCCCCTTCTAGGACAAGCTGTTTCCCTGTGCTAGTCTTGGGGGGTCAGTAGCACGCTCCCTGCACCTCACCTTAGGGCGACCAAGATTATCATATATCTCAGAGAAGTAAAGTCATACCCCACCCATGACAACCAAAGACTCTTTCCAGAAACTGTCAGATTACCTTCTGCAGAGCAGTGACAAAAGCCTCTCATCACCTTCCCTGAGAACCACGGCTCTAGAGTGGTGGTCACCAGTAACAGCCACAGGGCATGGTCCCATTTACAGCCACTGAAACTTCAGAGAAGGCTGGATCCACAGCCATTCATGATTCCGTGCTGACCACGGTACTGCTTGGCCGTTCTGCCCCTAGTGAGGTGGGTAGCACCTTTCTGTGCTCCTTGGGCTTAACAGGGTTTGCCACAGTCCCTTCCTTCCTCTGTGTCTGCTTTCTGGATGCCACATCTCTGAATAAGACTGTCCTGCTGGCTTATGATTCTCAGCACTGTCTCCGGGCACTGTCTGGAACATGGAAACAACTCCAATAATTTTTCCTGTTGAATAAATGACCATGGCTTGTCAGTGGCAGAGCTTGGATGCAAATCCAGGCCCACCCTGTGCTGCAGGCTGCATTCTGACTGCTGGGCTCTCCCAGGTCTCATGCAGGGTGGCATGGTCACCTTGCTTGGAAGGGCCTCATGTGGCTTCCTCCCAGAGAGGAGGGAGGCCGTGGAAAAGGGCATGCACAGAGAGAGATGAATGAGTTCCTGGTATAGGAAGTTCAGGGTATGCCCATGCGATGTCTTGGAGTTTCTCTGAGATAGAGGTGAGGTCACTTGCTAAGCATAATGGGCCAGGTAGTTCTGGGGAGATGGCAAGGAGAGGAAATTGGTCTCTGAGAAGGCTGAGGGTCTCAGCGGAGGCTGACTCCAGCTCAGAAGTCACCTGTCTGCAGTGGTGAGCAACCTTGCTCAGTGGCAGCTTGGGGGAGTGGGCAGTTATGTGGCCCTGGCCTAGGGTTCCTAACTGGGTCCAGCAGAAGGTCTGAGGGCTCTGGATGGGGACCCCAGATGTTGAGGTTGAGGTGGGGAAGGAGGACTGGCAAGGATTTGACAAGACTTCAGTCTTGATTGCTAGTGGAGAAAGAGGGGGGCCACCCTCTGCACTCTCCCCCATCATGACAGCTGGTTTGGGCCCTAGGAGGTAGCACTCCAGGGTGCATCTTTTCACAGAGCTGAGTTCAGCTCAGGGGTCCAAGTGCCACATGTACAAACAAGAGGTTGTGAGGCATACAGAAAACTCTGGGTTTCTGAACTTGGGGGTCACCATATACAGAAAACTCTGGGTATCTGAACTTGGGGGTCACCATACCTCTGTATCCCATTTCCCAATCCAGGTTGGACTATTCCAGGTGGTGGGCTGGTGAGGGCCAGGATTCCTTGCCACAGGTACAAGTTGGGGCCTTGGGTCTCAGACTAGAAATTCCACTTTGTCTGCCAGCTGCCTGGGCAGGGCTTCTTCCTTCTGGGCCCAGCAGGTGTGGCTGGGTGGGTAGGGCTGAGTCCTCGGACTCAGGATGCAAAGGAAGAGGGAGAGAGAAGCAGGGAGAGACCTTGGGAAAGAGACTGGGAAGCTGGGAGTGTTCTGAGAGATGCTGGTGATCCTGCTAGGGAAGACGTTCAAGGAAGTGACTCTGGACGCTGGTGGGAAGAGGGACTCACATCTACAGAGCAGGGGTGGTGTGGCCTGAGAGCTGAAAAACAATTTCAGTCACTCAAGAAGCTCCAGAACAGAAAGATCATTGTATTCATTTTTCTCTTTCTTTCCTTTGTTTCTTCCCTTCCTTCCTCCCCCACTCCCCATTTTGTGTGTGTGTATGTGATCTCTGGCTGGCCTGGAACTTGCCATTTAGACCAGGATAGCCTTGAATTTACAGAGATCCGCCTGCCTCTGCCTCCCGAGTGCTGGGATTAAAGGTGTGCTCCACCATGCCCGGCCGTATTTGTTTTTCTACAGAGGGGAATCCTGAGACTCAGAGAGGCCAAGAGACCTACCAGAGTCATGCAGCAGGTGACTGTCACAGCCAAGATTCCAGCCTGTGTCTGAGGGACTCTAAAGTCCAGATTCAGCACCCCCACCCCCAGCAACAGGCGGCCAGATCCTTTCCACTGGCCACTATTCCTACACAGAGTAGTCATGGCTGGAAGGTGCTGGGAACCGGCAGGACTGGGAGAAATCCAGTCTTCTGTTCCTTTGGTCCTCAAGAATTTTGACCTATAGCAGGTAGATAATGGTGCATGCCTCTAATCCCAGCACTTGGGAAGCAGAGGAGCCTCAAAACAAAACAAAATAAAACAAAAAACAAAAACCTAACCTCTGAGGGTTACCCAGAAGGAAAAGAGTAATGTCCACAGGCTTTGCTAGTTTAATTAGAAAGGAAGCTGGCTAAAGTCACATGATCTAACAATAAAACCCTTTATGAAACCTCGCCATCTCTCTCTCCTCTGACGTTTCCGGCATTGGCCCAGTACTGAGGAGTTTAGAAAATAATTGACAAAGGCACTTGGGGGAAGGGACCCAAACTGTGCAGGCTTCTGCCATGGCAGGCAAGCCGTTCCCCTGTCAGCCTCAGCGGCCCCAGCCATCCAGCACCATCACCCCCTGTTGCTGGGGTAACAGCCAACTTCCAGGCTGCTAAGAGGTTCCTCCAAGTGCAACGAGGAACTGGCATTTTTCCAGCTATTACTGCCTACTGCTATCTCCACATTGGGCTAAATCTGCCCCTTATACCGTGGGACACTCCTTAGTCTAATCTGTGGAGGCACAGAGAGGCAGGAGGCGAAGGCTTTCTGAGGCTGGCCTGGCTCAACCCTGCCACATCAGACCACAGAAGTGAGTCACACCAAGCCCTGCCCCACGGTCCCCACAGTCTTCAGAGGGAGAGTTAAACTTGTGCTCATGTGAGTATGGTCTGTGCCCTGTCAGAGGCATGTGGTTCCCAAGGAGAAACCTAGATTCCCAGGGGTC
The DNA here is from genome assembly GCA_001685095.1 of Ellobius talpinus. Lineage (NCBI taxonomy): Eukaryota > Metazoa > Chordata > Mammalia > Rodentia > Cricetidae > Ellobius > Ellobius talpinus. The sequence goes on from LOJH01001605.1 coordinate 15,509, forward strand.
CTGAAGGCTAAGGGCTGTGGTGACTGAGTCAGAAAGACAGCTCAAGCTGGAGGAGCAGCCTGGGCAAGGGTCCGGAAGAGGAAAGTGTGGGGGTTTGGTTGTCAGGTTTGGTGGCAAGTGCCTTTGCCCGCTGAGCCAGCTTGCTGACCCCAGGGTTGCACTCCTGAGTGCCGGGAGGTTCAGCTGGGAGCTGTGGGTCAGATGAGATGGGGAACCAGTGGTAACAGGGTCTACAGGGTGCTGGGGACAGGCAGGACCAGAGGAGGTGGGGCCGAAGGCAAGAGGCAGGTACTGTGTGTGTGTGTGTGTGTGTGTGTGTGTGTAAGAACAGCCTCAGGCCAGCACCAGGACCTGTGGCTCCTCCCCAGGTCACTTGGGGTCACTCAGCAGGAAGAAAAGAGGAGCTGGGAACTGGACCAAGATTTTTTTTAATTGAGAAAAATATGTGAGCTCATTTTATTCCTTTCTTAGTAACAGGTATCAGGGTGGGGAGAACAAAATGGGGTGCTGGGAATCAGATCCCTCTGTGGGGAGGCTCAAGCTTCCCAGAATCCTTTGTCCCTCCTCACTTTGGGCACTTGGTATGGGTGTGAGAGGGCAGAGGCAGGGCGTGAGTGACAAACATGCAGGAAGACAAAAGGCACTGCTGGGTTCTGTTTTGGGCCCCAGGGAGAGAAGCCTCCTTCTGGGACCCAGGTAAGGCCAGAAGCTCTCCAGTGTCCTGATGTCAGTCCTTTCCCTTTCTTGGCTTTGGTCTTTGACTTCTTAGTTTTTAAACCCTTGGCAGTTTCCTGCTTGTCTGTAATGCAACGTTACCATATTGGCCTCCCCCATTACTTCTTCTCACTCCCAGCCCTGCTCTCCCCCTCCCTCCTTGGATGGAGGTCATTTGAGATGCCATGAAAAGGCCTGTGTCCCCTGCAGCCAGCCAGCCACCTCTGGTGCTCTCAGTGTCTGCTTTGTCCTGCAGAACCAAGGAGAGCATGTACCACTCACTGACGTATGCCACCATCCTGGAGATGCAGGCCATGATGACCTTCGACCCCCAGGACATCCTGCTTGCTGGCAACATGATGAAAGAAGCACAGTCGCTATGTCAGAGGTGGGAGCCATGGGGGCAGGGGTAGGGTAGCGAGGTCCATTGGCTCCTTCTACCCACGTGCGTGGTGTGGGATAGGGTAGCCAGGCCCACCCCACTGTCTCCTTCCTACCCACAGACCTGGCGTGGGATAGGGTAGTGAGGCCCACCCCACTGTCTCCTTCCTACCCACGGGCCGGGCATGTTGGCAAGGGCTGCTGCTTCTGCCGAAAAGGACTTGTCGCATGTCCTCCAGTGCCAAGAGCTGGCCCTGTAGGCACGGCTGTAGAGCCTTGTCAGAGCCGATCACTGGGGAGCAAATGGATTCTGTCTGCCACTTTTTCACTCTGTCTTGGGCAGGTCCCTCTCAGAACTCAACTTTCTTCATTTATAAAAGAGGCATGATGACATATGAGTCAGAGTCACGGGGGTTGCCCTGGTGACCTACTGGCAGGGCCTGGTGTGTACTTGAGTGAGTTTAGCTCATAGTCTATGAGTGAACTGTCCCCGAGTGTTAACGTGTGTATTGGTGGTGTCGCTGGCCACTGGGCATACACTCGCCTCTGTGCTGGCACAGGCCCTGGTGATCCAGGAAATCTTTAGGCCTGGACTAGGGCTTGGGACTCAGTTGGGAGAGCACCTGTCTAACATATGGGGTGCTCTGAGTTTGAACCTCAGCACGGTGAAGAAGGGAGGAACGAAGGAGGAAGGATCCCAGCAAGTCCGCCCTGGATTGGGAGAGCCGTGGCCCTCAGTCTGGAGGGGCCTATGGGAGGTGCCTACAAGCCTTCAAGTATTTGAAAGCCTAGCAAAGGGTGTGTGTGTAAAGACAAGTGGGGCCCAGGCCCCTCTTTCAACCTTGGGAATCACCGGAGCCCCTTTTCCTTCTCCAGGCATCGGAGGAAGTCTTCTGTGTCGGACTCTTTCAGCAACCTGGTACACCGTCCCACCATGGACCAGTTCACAGAAGGTGGGGCATCCCAGATGCCTTTCCAAGCATGGGCTCTGGTGGCCCAGAGAGGGGAGGGCAGTGTGGAAGGGAGGGGGAGAAGAGGGCAGGAGGGAAAAGTTCTCCATTCTCATGTCCCCATGGAGGCTGAGCAATGGCCTGGGGCCTTTGGAGGAAGGGATAGAACAGGAGAAGCCCAGCCACCCAACAACATTATCAGCTAAGCACCTGGAAGCCTAAAAAGTGTAGCTTTGCTCCTCAGGCCTGGGACTGTGTAGAAAGGGCCTCTGTGACTTCATGTGCCCCAGAGAGGATATGGCTTTACTTGAGCCTCCTGCTTTTGCTTTTTTCCTGCAGAGGAGATCCACGCAGAGGTCTGTTATGCAGAGTGCCTGCTGCAGAGAGCGGCCCTGACCTTCCTGCAGGTAAGGAAGCTCCCCTCATCCCAGACCACACCAGAGATGTGCAGAGAGCCTTGGAATTCTGGGTCAGTCCCAGAGTCCAAGTATGACTTGCCTCCTCAGAGGTGGCAAGGCCTGAGGCTCAGCAGCCCAACCCTGGGCAAGGTGGATGAAAAGAGCAGGTGTTTCCTCCTCCCCCACCCCATGTTCTCACAGTGGTGCTGCTGCTTTCTGGTCACTGCTGCTGCTCCTGTCAAGAGTCACGTGGACACAGGCATTGCCACAGGTCTGCTTTGCTTGATCTATGCAGCAAACACTTGTAGCAAATAATATAGCGGGCTTCTGCAAGTCTATAGATCTGTCATTTTGCCTGTGCGTGTGGTGTGTGTTCGTGGGGAGCAGAGGTTATCAGGTGTCTTCCTCTCACTCTCCACCTTTTAACATATTTAGTGCATATGTGTGTGTGTGCGCACACACACGTGTGTGTGACTGTGTGTACACATATGTGCCTGTGACGGGGAGGGGAAAGCATGCCATAGATGTGTGGAGGCCAGAGGAGAACTTTCTGGGAATTGGTTCTCTCCTGCCCTGTTTTTGAGGCAGAGGCTCTCTCCTTATTTCTCCTACTGAGCTGTGTACTCCAGGCTCGCTGACCTCAAAGCTTCCAGATGATTCTCAGTCTCTGCCTCCATTCTCTGGTAGGGATTATGGTGCACTCCGCTGCATCTGTCTTGGCACATGGGCTCCAAGGATCAAATTCTGTCCTTAGGCTTGTGTGTCTCCCTAGTCCCTGGAGATGCTGTGTTTGCAGAACTCCCATAGCCTGAGGTCCTCTCTGATGTGTTTACACTTGTTATGCAAGCCCTCACAGGACAGCAAAGCAGTCTTAGACGGGAGGTCTCTTTTCCCTAAGGCTGCAGGATTAGCAAATAGTGAACTGGAATTTGAATTTGGGTCTGGCCAAGTTCCCACACAGTGGGAATTATGTACATTGTTACTGCACATGCATGCCTGTGTTTGTGTGTGTGTGTGTGTGTGTGTGTGTGTGTGTGTGTTGGAGGGTAGATGCATTTTAGTGTTGGATGCTGTTTATTTTCTTTAGCTTGTTTCTTTTGTTTGTTTTTTGTTTTTTTAGACAGGGTCTCATTACACAGCTCTAACTCTAACTGATCTGGAACTCACTATGTAGACCAAACTGGCCTTGAACTCACAGCAATCCAGCTGCCTTGGCCTCCCAAGTGCTGTGGTGAAAGGCATGTACTACCATACTGTGGCTTCCTTAGCCCTTTTGCCTGCATGCATGTCTTTGTATTATATGCTTGCCTGGTGCCCTCAAAGACCAGAAGAGGGCATTTGGATTCTCTAGAACTGAAGTTAAAGACAGTTGTGAACCACCATGTGGGTGCTGGGAATTGAACCTAGGCCCTCTGGAAGGACAGCCAATGAGCTGGTATATCACTCCATATAATATTACTTGTATGTATGTTTTCTTTTCTTTTCTCCCTGCCCCCCGAGATGGGGTTTCTCTGTGTAGCCCTGGCTGTTCTTGAATTTGCTCTGGAGACCGTGCTGGCCTCAAATTCAGAGATCCCCCTGCCTCTGCCTCTGAAGTGCTGGGATTAAGGGTGTGCACCACCCCCTGGATAGCTATTTTTTAAAAATTACAATTTAATTACAACATTCCCCCTTCCCTTTACAACCTTCAAATTTACAACCTCTTTTTTCACTGATTGCTATTGCATGCAATAAATGTATGTATATACAATACATATGCATATACATATTTTCCTAAATATAACTTGTTTAGTCTGTATACTGTTACTTGTATCTAGTTTCCAGGGCTGAGTTGGCACTGGAAAACCAATTGGTGTGCTCTTTCCTGGAGAAGACCACCCCTCCCTCTCCTAGATTTCCTCAGTTGCCTGTAGTTCTGTGTGTAGGTTGAGGCCTCACAGGCTGTCCCCTGTCCACTTTGGCGTGTCCATTGGTGTCATCCTTGGTCAACTCACTGTTGGGTAGTCCTGGTGGTGAGACTTTAGAGGAATGGCTTCAGACATCCTAGGAGACACAATCTCTCAGCCAACTCCCTGACCTTCTTTCCAATGTTCCCTGAGCCTTAGGTGTGGGAGTGTTCTGTAGATGTAGTCAATGGGACTGGGCACCACAACTGTGTTTTGATTGGTTGGGGTTTCTGCAATGGTCTCCATCTGTTGCAAAGAGCTGCCTTGATGAGGGGTGAAGACTACACATATCTGTGGGTACAAAGACAGATGTTTCTAGATTGTTGTTAGGGATTAGGCTGGTTTAGTAAGTCAATGGGTCTGGCTTCTCCTGCCATACTCAGGACTTTAATGGCACTGGTAGCTGGCTAGGCTTCCAATAATAGGCATGCTGTCCTTTTTACCAACTGGGTCTTCGATCCAATCATGGAGCTATTGGTTACTGCCAAGGTATGCATGCCGCTAGTGTGCCTTAGACTTATCATGCCATGCCGTGTCACTGATGTGGTTCATAGGTGTCATGGGCAGGTATCCTTAGGTTTTAAAATCTTTTTGGCTCTCAGGTGACAGAGCTGGACTGATCCTAATCCTCAGTTTAGGACTCACTGGGACAAGAATGGCATTTTATTTTATTTGGATTTTATTATATATTATTATCACACACATACCCTGATTCTGCTGGAGGCTGAGCCTACATAGCAAGACTCATCCCTCTGCCCCTGACACTGTACCAGCCTCCTTCCTGTAGAAGCCATCACCTTCATCACTCCGCACTGGTGATCCCGTTTGTGTCTAAACAGCATATTGTTGCTTTGGCTGCTCTTGTGTCACAGGGGCTTCCAGTTGTGTGGAGCGTGGGTTCTCCATCTTTGAGTGACTAGATAATGTCTCTTATGTAAACATGCCTCGGTTTACCTAGCTTCCACGGTGAGTCTTGGTTGCATTTGGTTCTGGATTTCATGGACACTGATGCCTTTTAGTCCACGTCCATTCACTTCTGAGTGGACACCCATGACTGGGGCACCAGACAAGCTAGGGATTGCTGGAACTTTAAATAATCCATTACAGTAATTACCTTTAACATTCCAAAAATGAGCAACCTTCCTTATCTGACATGGTCCTTCTACCCAGAGGGGCACGCTGTTGACTCTGTGTGTATGTGTGTCTGTCTGTCTGAGAAAGGAGGTTGTGGCAGCCTGCTCTGGGTGACCACTGACCATTCCTGCTTCATCTGTCATATGTCTGGGAAGAGGGTGGAAGGCTGTCCAGGCCCACAGCCGTGTGTGACCCTCCAGCCTACACTTACCTGCCTTGGACTCAGTTCGGTTCATCTTTCCCCACCACAGGATGAGAACATGGTGAGCTTCATCAAGGGTGGCATCAAAGTTCGAAACAGCTACCAGACCTACAAGTAAGTGGGTCCAGCCTGGGGCCAAGGAGTCTTATTACCTGTCCCCTCAGACTGCATTGTGGGAGCCCAAAGTCTAGAAAACTGAGAACTCAGACAGATTTCTGTACCCCCCGCAATCTCCATTTTCTGGAATAATGTTCTCCTGGTTTTCTGGCTATACTTGCATTTTTGGCTTCTTGAATGCCTTGTCTGCTGGGGAAGAAATTGACCCAGGGTCTACACAAACAGCCTGTGCTAGTGGGCAGGAGGGCATATGGACAGAGGACTTTAAGGAACAGCAGCTTTTTTTTTTTTTCCAAGGCAAGGTTTCTCTGTAGCTTTGGTGCCTGTCCTGGAACTAGCTCTTGTAG
>LOJH01001605.1:33786-47630 GCA_001685095.1 Ellobius talpinus
GTGTGTGTGTGTGTGTGTGTGTGTGTGTGTAAGGTCTCACTTAGTCCAGGCTGGCCTCAAACTTGCAATGAACGGAAAGATGAACTTGAACTCATGATGTACCTGCCCACCATGTCAGAAACATGCATCACCTAACTTATTTGTTAATTGGTTGATCTGTCAGACAAACCTTTCTGTTTGTTTGTTTTTGTTTTTGAGACAGGGCTTCTCAGTGTAGCTCTAGCTGTTCTGGAACTCTTGAGTGGCTTCAAAATCAGAGATCGCCTGCCTATCCTCCTGGGTGCTGGGATTAAAGATGTGCACCACCACCACCCAGTGAGACAAACCTTTTTAAGGTTTTTCCCCCCCAGACATTACAAGGTTTTTCACCTGGTTATTTCATAAGTAGAGGACCTCTGTCAGCTTTAAATCCTTAGCTCAAAACCCTGAGTAAGCTGTGTTTGGGGCTGCGCCCCAGTGAGAAAGCTGTGGACTCTCCATTGCTTATGACACTGGCTAGACTGGTACATATGTACCACTGCCATTTCCTTATTATATTCAGAAGCTATCTCAGGTATCAAATCTAGAAGGAAAAGGCTAGACAAGAGGGACCGTCCCTGGAATGTCAGGGGCAGATGGAGGACAAGAGTGATAATATGTTCAAGGTTCCATGAGGAGACTCCATTATACACCCACAAAGACCAGCTTGGACGCTGGTTTGAAGGGTTGGTCACCTCTGTGTTTCAGCATGGATGGTGCAGGTGGAGATTCCAGGATTCCCTCCCCTTCTCCATGCACTTCTTGGCCTTTGGCAAGTATTTTCCTCGGCAGTTGCTCTAGGAGGCAGGTTTTTCCAAACTTGGCCACTTGAGGGCAGCACAGAACCGAACGCCTCTAACCCTCACCCCAGAGCCTTGCTTATGCTGATATGTGCAGAAGCCTGCAGTTCAAGCAGCGCTCCCCACTTCCCATCCAAAGGTGGCCTTTGGATCTCACAGGCAGGGTCCTTCTAGACATTTTCTTTAGGTTAGATTGAGGGGAAGGTGTAAAAGTACTGAGCCCTGCCAGGGTCCTCTTTACTCTTCTGACATAGAAAGTCCTTACTGCAAGCCACCTGAGTCCCATGCATGCCACTCAGATGGGTACCTATGAGTCTGTGGATCTTCCCATCATCCTTCAAGGGCCACCTGTGGTCACCGCTTCCCAGCAGCACCCCTCCGTGCTCACCCCACCTCTGCCCTGTCTCAACAGGCCTGCATGGGTCAGGTCTTTCTCTTGATGGAGTCAGGGGACAAGGAAGCCTGTCTTGCAGCCACCTAAATCACAGCTCACAATTCCTCGGCTGCTTCAGCAACCTCCTCTGGGGACTTGGTGACCATACATCTCTCCTCTGGACCCCGGTGAGGGCTGACCACGGTACTTGTGATCAGAGGGAGGGTTGCTTTATCTTCCTTCCTGCTGCTGTCTCCCACAGGCCACCTACATCTACATGAAGGCTGCCTACCTCAGCATGTTTGGGAAGGAAGACTACAAGCCATTCGGGGATGACGAGGTGGAGTTATTCAGGTCGGCCCCACCACGGTGCTCCTGTTGCAGGCCTTCCTGTTAGCAGATCAGTCAGGTTCTGTAGTGATAGGAGAGAGCACTCCCAGCTCGAAGTGCCCTGTGCCCTTATTCCTCCGTGCCAGTGCCGCTGCTAGTTAGAACCCTGTGAATGTGATTTGTCAGAAGCTTCTAGCACTCATCTCTTTCATCTGGTCACTAGGACAGATGGGGACACTGTATTAGTCACTTCCGATGCCTGATGAAATATCACGACCAAGGTCACTTATGGAAGGAAGTTTATTTTGGCTTATGTCTCCAGAGGATGAGTCCATCGTGGCAGGGGTGAGGTGTACAGGGGAGGGTGGCAGGGTGACAAGCGCCAGGCATGGTGCAGCAAGAGCAAAGCTGCAGGTAGGGTGAAGCCTGCGCCCCTTGACATGCTTCCTCTAGTGCAGTCACACCTCCCAAACCTCCCCCAAAACAGCACCAACTGGAAACCAGGAGCTCAAATGCCTGAGCCTATGCGGGACATTCTCATATAAGCCAGCAGGCTGAGGTCCGGAGAGGAAGATCTCTCCAGCAGCTGAGTTAGCTAGAGCCCCAGAAGCACAGCCCATGGCGTTCAACCAAAGCAACAAGAACTAAATCTACTTCTCAGCTGGGACACCTTGGACAATTCCTAGGATAGGAATAACAAACGGTATAGATTTCAGTTGGGAATGTATCTGAAGACCCTGGAGTAGAACTTGGGACCTACAGGACTGCCTCCAGAGGGCTGCTGTTCTCTGTATCACTTACTTGCCTTTCATGAAGAGTCAAGAACATTAGCAAGCCAGCCTAGAGTTGGAGGAAGGAGTCTAGAGCCTTCCTCCATGAAGATGAAGCAGACCTTGGTTAGTGCTGGGGAGCACTTACCCACAGAGTGCCTGCTGCCACAGCGCAGCGAACTCTGTGGTCCCAGCTCACAGAATTCCCACAGAAAGCTTGAGAGGTGGTATGAGCTACGCGTCTGAGATTGGAAAACAGACCCAGAGAGGTTCTACAATAAATAAGCAGCAAGGAATCTGGGGTGGCCTCACCCGTCCAGTTGTTTCCTGAGCCGGTATGGCTCCTGTTCTGAGATCCCAGCCATACCCAGTGGCCAGGCAGCTGGTCGTGGGTGAGGCTCCAGCCGAGGTATGCCCAGCTGTGTGCATTTTATTCTATCCTTGAAACAGCTGAGGCCCTATCTCAGGAGGCTGGAGCTAATTAAGGGTTCAAGCTGTTTGTGCAGGTCCCTCCCTTTCCCCGGGTGTTGGTCTTGCCTGTGAAACTGGGATTAGACTTTTGTGGCCCCTCCCAGGAAGGCCTGGGCGTCGAGGGGAGACAAGTAGGGCAGGCCTGAGGGATATCTAGGCACATTCTCACACTGCCAGCTCTGGAGCCTTTGCAAGCAATCAGGTCATGCAGGGACTGTGAAATGAGACCATAACCATAGGCTGGCTCACACCTTGAAATGCTTTTTAGAGTTAAGCTCTCTCATCACAGTGTGGAAACTGAGACCTAGGTAGGCCAAGTTGAGGCTGGAGACCTGCTCCGTTCTCCCTATACTCCTGCTCCTGTTGTTGCTGGAGAACTAACTGAACATGTCTGCTGAGCCAAACCCTTAGCCCTTCTTTCCCCGTTTCTTTTTCAGGGCTGTGCCAGGCTTGAAGCTCAAGATTGCTGGGAAATCTCTACCCACAGAGAAGTTTGCCATCCGGAAGTCCAGACGCTACCTCTCTCCCAATCCCATCTCATTGCCGATCCCTGCTCTGGTGAGTAGGAAGACAACCTCTGGGGCAGGTGGATGAATGGACTGGAGAGGGTTTCACAAGTCACCCTGGTGGGGAGACAGGTCAGCAGGCTGTAGATGCCTCAAGGCAGGAAGAACTGCTCTCCCAGATACTAGACAACACTCCAGCCCCAAGCAGAGGGATCACCTGGCTGTCTTGTTCCTAGAATGGTTCTGCTGTGACAGGATTCTAATCACTATTTACTGTAGCCTTCATTAGATCAACCTTTTCTGAGGCGAGGGTGGGGTTTCAGCTAAGGTTGTTTGACTCTGAAGAAAGCCTGCATGGCAGGGAGTGTAAGGCCTAAAGCCGGTCAGTAGATAGCTAGCTGAACTTGTGTGGCCCATACAGGTGGAGCCTCAAGATTAGAACTCAGCTGTGAAGCTCTGAGCCCAAATCCAGGGCCACTGTTAGGCTAATTCCACGCATAGTTGGAGCCGGCATCAGATAAGCTGAGTCCAGAAGAGTAGGGAGCCCTGCTCTGCTTGCTGGACAAACTGTAGACCCAGCTCCCCTGGGCAATGGTGTATAAGCTTAGGGGCCTTCTACTGTGAAAAAGCGTCTCCATTGGCACCTGACCCAGCTCCTGCAGGTGTGAAAATCCACTGGTGATTGTGTAAATACTTCCTAAGCTGACCTTTTCCTACTGTTCTATTTAGAACGTGTAAGTTTATTCTCTACAGACTGAGTACGGTAGCACACACTGTAATCCCAGCACTTGGAAGGTGGAGGCTGGAGGGTTAGCAACCTACATAGTGAGTTTGAGGCCAGCCTGGGATACATGAGACCGTCTCAAAAAAATTAGTTTAAAATGCACAATAAAGTTATTACTATTGAATGAGGAAGAGGGTATTATGGGAAGGGCAGATGTGACTTAACCCACAATTTAAATGCTACTTATGTAGAAAGTGATCCATGAATAAGTACACTGGGAGGGATAAGCCCAAACCAGGATATATACTACTGATACCTCCTAGAGCCTTTAGTTACCTTGAGACCACAGACAACTTAAAGAACATTGATCTAAATGTGCACTGTAACAAGAATCTCTGTGATAATTTTATATAAATGCATTCATAGCCATTACCTGGCTTGATGATTTAGGAAATGTGACTCTAAGCTAACAGGAAACTCAGATATTTTCATTTTCAATGCCAGTCAGGGTGGTTTCTAATTTCCATGGAGAGGCTGCCATCCTTGAGCTCACTCCTGCTAGGAAGAGGTGACAGACTTAGGCTCCACTGTCTTGAGCCCACTCCTGTTAGGGAGAGATGAGTCTTAGGTTCCAGTCTTGAGGGAGAGGTGACAGACTTAGGCTCCACTGTCTTGAGCCCACTCCTGTTAGGGAGAGATGAGTCTTAGGCTCCAGTCTTGAGCCCACTCCTGCTAGGGAGAGGTGAGTCTTAGGCTCCACTGTCTTGAGCTCACTCCTGCTAGGGAGAGGTGTCTTAGGCTCCACTGTCTTGAGCCCACTCCTGCTAGGGAGAGGTGAGTCTTAGGCTCCACTGTCTTGAGCTCACTCCTGCTAGGGAGAGGTGTCTTAGGCTCCACTGTCTTGAGCCCACTCCTGCTAGGGAGAGGTGAGTCTTAGGCTCCACTGTCTTGAGCTTAATAGTTTCCTCCAGTATGGAGGTCTTGCCTGCCAGAGCAGAGAGGGCTTCCCAGACAGTTTTGGGCATGGCCCAGTCCTCAGGAAGGGATGCGTTTGGATAGAGAGGGCATGATAGCATCCATAGTGGCTACAGCAGGAGAGGTAGGTGAAACCTATTGGCAGTCGGGCCACCCGAAATCCTCATGGAATACATGAGCTCTCAGTAACAAATCCCTGATGGGGCTGCCTTCACAATGCCCTCAGCCTTACAGCTCAATAGGCTTGGACTCTGGAAGATCAGGGATCCATGGCCTCAGACCTTGTGAGCTGAGCTGCCTGTTTGACAGATGGGAAAACTGAGGCCCTGCCGAGGCAGAGACCCAGGACTGACTTGCCCCACTCCCACTCTCAGGAAATGATGTACATCTGGAATGGCTACGCTGTGATTGGGAAGCAGCCGAAACTCACTGACGAGATGCTCGAGGTCATCACCAAGGCTGAAGAGAGGCTGGCAATGGGCCCAGGTGATTACCCTCAGGCTCCTGAACCTGTCAGGCTACGTCAGGTCTTGAGTTGAAGTTTCCTCTGCCAAAAATGTCCCTTCTTGTTCCTCTATCCCAGTAACCAGTCTTTTAGAAGACCAGTGTTAGCTCCTCTAAGCAAGTGTCCCTTGTCTCCTTGTCCAGGCCTTCTCTTGAGATTCCTCCAGTCACTCCTAACTCTCTCTGGAGCCATTATCTCAGTATCTGTCTTTTCTTCTCAGATGTGAGTCCCCTGAGGACTGACATCACCTGTGTCCTGGGTTCCACAGAGGGGCTCCCTGAGTAACTGTTGCAGAAGTGAGCAAGCCTACCTTCTTCCCCCACACCCCTGTTCTCAGAGAATGAGTACTCAACAGATGATGACTGCTTGGTCAAACTGCTGAAAGGCCTGTGCCTGAAATACCTGGGCCGCATCCAGGAGGCAGAGGAAAATTTCAGGAGCATCTCTGCCAGGTAAGTGCTTCTGGCTGCTCCATGCCCCACCGCACTCCGGTGGCTGTCTCCAGCCAACTCATCCACCACACATGTGCTGAAGTCTACTCTCTCTCAGGGTGAGATACCTGGAGGCTTATAGGGCTGATGTTTAATTTGGATGTTTATTGTGCACACTTTTAATCCCAGCACTTGGAGTTTGAGACCAAAACATAAATTTGGAAGTTTAGCAGGTAGAAAAAAAAATCAAAGGAGAAAGGTTTAAGTGGAGTGTGTCTGGAGACGGCACACAGTGAGGACCTTCCCTGCCTGGTGAGAACTATGAGGAAGGCTACCCCACAGATGGAGTCAGGAAAGGATACGGCAAGGAGTTTGTCTCCAGGGCAGTATGGAGCATGGGTCAGAGGGTGCCAGATAGGGAACAAGCTTCCCAGTGTTTAAATGTCATCAACCTGGAGAAAGCTTGGCTGAGACTGAAACTGGGGGTGAGCTGAGGCCATGACAGGACCCACAGTGTGAGGATCCGGCTTTTCTAGGAATATGAAGTTCCAAGAACCTGAAGGATGTCTGCTTCCCTCTGCAGTGAAAAGAAGATTAAATATGACCACTATTTGATTCCAAACGCCCTGCTGGAGTTGGCCCTGCTGTTCATGGAGCAAGACAGAAATGAAGAGGCCATCAAACTCCTTGATTCTGCCAAGTAAGGCTTGGTCAACCCCCATATTTTCTGTGTTCCTTCAGAACTGAGGTGTCCAGAAACTGGCAGAAGTCCAGGCAGCAGTGAGGCTACAAAGCTGGTATAAAGACCCAAGTCTCCTGATTTCAAGGACCAATGGGCCAGAGGGCATGACAGTAGTGGTAGATGACACCACTAGGGCTCAGCTCTTCAATGTCCTAAAAGCTCAGTTTTCAGATTATGTATGGATGAGGGTGGTAATGGTGGTGGTGTCTCACATTATTTCCCAGAACGGCCAAGCTTCTTGTGTCTGATCCTTTGCTCCCCCTTTAGACAAAACTACAAGAACTACTCCATGGAGTCAAGGACACATTTTCGAATCCAGGCAGCCACACTCCAGGCCAGGTCTTCCCTAGATGGCAACAGCTCTACAGTATCATCAGTGTCCTTGTAGCTTTGTGCTCCTGGGCTGGAAGATGAACACACAGCTAGGTGGACAGAGCTCCTGGAAACATTTCAAAAGATTCCCCTCCTGCTGCCTTTCCGTGGGGTTCACCTGGTGCTCCAGTGGAATGGCACAGAATATTTTACCTGTATGGCCAAGGCCTTTGCCAAGGGCAGAGCAGGTGGAGCCCTTTCTACACACATACGGGTACTTGTTTTACACTGTGATGTTTAAGAGAATGTACGAACAGTTTACATTTCTTTAGAATATACTGATGGGATTATAGTTGGCGTTAAAAAAAAACTAAACCAAACATTGCCTGTAATCTGTTTTCACTCAGACAAAGTGGAAGTAAATCTCTACATGTTGCCAAGGCCAAACAGCTTTTCAAATCTCAGCGATGTCTCAGTTGTCTCAAACCTTTTTTTGTAGCATAGGGGGAGTTCTTAGCATCTGAGCTTTTGGCTTCAAAGTTCTAATACCGAATTCCAGGACAGCCAGAACTGTCTATAAAAATAAATAAATAAATAAAAACCCAAATTAAGTTGCTAGCATTTAAAAATGAATTTTCATATTTGGATTTTGTCTTCTAATTGAAAAAATGAAAGATGGGAGAATCAGTTCAGTCATTCTTGGAGGCTCTGAAGCCAGAATGAGATACGTTAGACCCTGTTCTCAAAAGTGATTCAGGATGAAGCCTTGGGAGTCTAAAAAGGAAAAGGCCAAACAAAATCCTTTATTCACGATCCCTTTTCATACTTAGTGCTGCCTTTTTTCCAGAACTACACAAAAGGATCTTTCCAGACAACAAGTCCTTTACAAATCTGTTCTTTTCTAAAGCATAGATGCTGAAACCAACCTGGCAGTGTTGAGGGGGTGGTGGTTAGAGCAGCTGCTGAGTGTGAGCCCTTGAGACTACCAGTATACCAAAGCAACCCCATCAACATGACACTACCACGCTTTGTAAAACAGCAGCTTACCAAACCGAGTTTCAAGTGCTTTTGTTTCCATTTTAAAAGGTCAGGATGACTTCCTTGCAACACCCAGAGATGCTGCTGCTGTGTTCCTGCTGGGCTTCATTAACTAGCCCACATTTACCTCAGCTGCCCTGGCTGCAGTATGGCTAATGAGTTTAAAGGAAAGCCTCTTGTATCCACCTGTAGCTTTCTGAGATCGTCTGTGAAAAAGAACACCGGATTTCTAAATCCTGTCCTCAAGTAGGGGAGTTTGAAGGTGGAATCCTTATCCTAGGCTGCTCCATGTTCTGAGTCTTTCTGGGTCACATCTTCTCTAGAGCAGACTTTCATAGCACCTCTGCCTGGGAGAAGACTGACAGCTGGTTAGTCCAGAGGGCAAGTGATCCAAATGCTGTGCCCCATATGAACAGTTGCCAGGGAAGCACAGGACCTGAATGGTCCCCTTGGCAATGCTGTCTAGCTCAGATGCTCACCTGGTCTGCAGGGTGGTTGGCAGTAGGCTGGTCCCTATCAGCTCTCCCATACCTTGGCAGGGTTCCATATCATCGCTCAAGTCAGAGTGCGAGTGTTTCCAATACAGCTATCACCATCCACAGCAAAAAGTCACAACCTGATACCAAAGCGAGGCCCCTAAAAGGCTTGGCTCAGGCCCAGGTGGGAGATTCCCAGCAAGAACTATCAACATGAGAAGAGCCCTTCAAAAAGTCTCAGCACACTGGGACCACTTAACAAATGAACCTATAAATCCACTTCTCTTATAATTATTGAGGTTCTTTAATTCTCTAATTCTCCTTTTTGGGGGAGGTGTTTGAGACAGGGTTTCTCTGTGTAGCCCTGGCTGTCCTCGGAACTTAGTGATTCGCCTGCATCTGCCTCCCAAGTGCTAGGAATAAAGGCATGCACCACCACTGCCTGGCAACAATCTCACCCTTTATTTCAAATATACAGCTTTTCAGAGTTCCTCTTCAACAATAATTTCCTAATGTCCTTATAACAATCAGTTAATTGAGAAGAGTGGATTCTGATCCAAGTTGTAAATGAGAACATATCAATCCTGCTGTCAGCTTCAGCTTTCCAAGGATGCAAGGTGCCATTCTGCTGGGGCTAGCACAACTTCTCTAGAATAAGGTGAACAGTTCAATACTGACCAACAGTGTACACCCACAACCAACCTCATTTGGGAATTTAAAAATTTATTCCTAAATGAGCAACTATAATTGTTTCCAGTGCATAAGCCAGTTAAGAGACACAGAACTCTTTAGAGGCCTACAGTCGCTAAGTTGATAAGCAGACATCCAGTCAGAGGCATCACAGTTACCACCTTGCAAACAACTGGGAAGGGCTGTTTTCCTTCACAGTAAGGAACACTTTACAATATTGGCCATCCAGCCAGACATGGTGACACATACCTGTAATCCCAGTACTTGACTGGTGGTATCAGGAAGATTAAGAATCATGCTGGGAGATAGTGGCACATGCTTTTAATCCTAGCACTCAGGTGGCAGAAGCAGGTGAATCTCTGAGTTCAAGACCAGCCTGGTCTACAGAGAAACCCTGCCTCTAAATAAATAAATAAAATAAAGAGCATGTGCTACACTGCTACATACTGAGTTCAACTCAATCATTGAAACGGGGGGGGGAATCAAGTCAGTTTTTGTTTAGCTGGGTGGTAATGGTAATTCCAGCACTCAGGAAGCAGAGGCAGGTGGATCGAGTTCCAGGACAGGCCCCAGAGCTACAAAGAACCCTGTCTTGAATCCCTGCCCACCAAAAGAAAACCTTTATTCTACAGACAATAATAGCTAGTAAGTGCTCAGTATCTGCTAGTTGCTGTCAAACTAGTTGTAATCCTAAGTAGCCTATGAGGTAGGGACTGATTGCTTTCAAGATGAGAAAACTTAAAATAGGTTCAATAACTTGCCTAGGATTATAGAGCCATCATGCAGCTATCACAAAGATTTGAAGCCAGGCAGCTGAATTCTAAAGCCTACTTTGCTAAACTGAACGCACATTGAGTCCTGGGGCAATTAAAGATGGAAGCAGCACTGGATAACTAATTCCACCTTTGGAAATCTTTGTTAACACATGTAGAATGTATGGCATGGATGACACCATGAGACACCAACAAAGCAAAAAAACAAAAACCAAACCAAAAAAACCCAAAAACCAAACCAACAATAACAACAACAAAAAAAACCAAAGCCAAAAAGAACCATCCAAATAGTTGGGGTTGAAGAAGGCTTAATGGGTAAAGTTGCTTGCTGACAAATATGAAGACCTGAATTCAGATCCTTAACATCCATGTAAAAAAAATAACAAAACAAAAGCAAACTAGACACACAAGTACACATCTGTAATTGAGCACCATGGAGGCAAGGGAGGTGGATCCTTGGAACTCACAAAAAAAAAGATTCTGACCTATAAATTATACACACACATACTTACTTGTTCATGAAAATCATTGAGGCATGATGGAGGAAACATCCCCATCTGGGCAGATAAATTCAGACTCACCTGTACAGTTGGGAGGGCAAGGCTACAACATATGCTAGAGACGGTTTACAGTAGGAAATAGGAACAGTAGGGAGGTATATATTGCTAGACAGTCAAACCTTAAAAGAATTTTTAGGGCTAGGGAGATGGTTCAGAGGTTTAAGAGCACTTCCTGCTTTTCCAGAGTTTAGTTCCCAGCAGCCATGTTAGGTGACCCACTACCATCTTCAGGTCCATCCAGCTCCAGGGGTATCTGATGATTCTACCAGCAACTGTACTCATGCGTGTGTGTGTGTGCGTGTGCGCGCACACACACAAAGATTAATAAAATTTTGACGTCATTTTTGTGTGCTTGTGTTGGCTTGCACAAGTACATGTAGGAGGCCATAAGAAGACATTAGATACCGTGGAGCTGGAGTTATAGAAACAGTGAGCTGACTGAAGTAGATGCTGGAAATTTAATTTGGGGCCTCTGTAAGTATATATATGCTAAATAAACAGCTGCTCGCATTCTCTCTAGGTCCCAATTATAATTGTTTTTTAGTTGGGTATGGTGGCCTCCTGCCTATAATTCCGGCATTTGGGAGGCCAAAGTAGGATATAAGCTCAGGAGTACAAGGCAATCCTGGGCTAAAGAATAAGACTGACTCAAAAGCTAACCAGTGTTTTTTGTTCGTTCTGAGACAGGATCTCACTACATAGCCTTGGCTGACCTCAAACTCAGAGGCTGACTGCTGTGCACCACTAGGCCCAGACTCAACCCGTGTGAAACCACCAGGCTGCTACCTGCTCACTGGGCACCCGTTTTCGTTGTTAAAACAAACACTAGGCATGCTTGCTTAAGCAAACACATTAACACCTACCAGTTCAAATGATCCATGGGTCAGAATCCATTAAAGAGAAAAAAAAGTCCTCAGGGGCCGACAAGATAGTTCAGTGTTCAGTTTGACATGCAGGCCTGACCACCTGAGTTTGATACTTGGCATCCACAAGTGAAGAGAACTGATTCCCAAAGTTATCCTCTGCCCTCCACATGCCTTCCAAGTGCTTCCTAATGTTACCAATGATCAAAATTTTGTAAATAAGCCACACAGCACAGTTCCCTAAGAGAAGACCATTAAGGCTACTACAATTTTTGGCTTTCTGTATGGAGCATTCTCAAGTGGCTTTTTTACATGAGAGGTGCATGGCACTACAGGGCTCCTGTCCTAAACAGTTTATGACAAGTGGCACAAAGGGTGTCTTCTAACTCCAGTACACAAAATGCAGGGAGGGACAAAATTTGGCCTGGCTCAATGTCTATCACTCAGGCAAGAAATTCAACGTATAAGTCTCTGACCACTATTGGCACCATCTGTGAACTTAAGGAAATTCACAGACCTAGAAATTGTAGGCTTAAGGCCCAGAAAGTCTTTCAGGTGAATCTGATGCACACTCAAGTTCCTGAGGCCCTGGCTAAGAAACTGGGCTCATGAGAAAACTGTAAATTCAAGAGATTCGCTGCTGTTCCTTCTTGCCACCTCCTAATCCTTGTTAGCTGTTGGCTGGCCTAGAACGCCTTTGGCTTCCAAGTGCCACCGTGTCTGGCTTCAAATTCTTTATGAGACCTCCATCCCTATCAGAAATGCTCAGATTCCTTAAAGTTCCTCTTCTCATTTACAAAAGAAGTGTCATTCTGATAAGGAAGAGATAAAAACACAAAGAATTGGTCAACATGGTGAGGTGGCTCAGTGGTTAAGAATACTGACTGCTCGCTGGGAGTGGTGGTGGCGGCCTTTAATCCCAGCACTTGGGAGGCAGAGGCAGGCAGGATCTCTGACCTGACCCTCTTGCCTTTACCTCCCAATTACTGAGGTCACAAGTATGTACTACCATACCAAACATTTAGGCCTCTGAAAAGCAGTGACAATTCTTTCAGGACTTTTGATACTGCTCTGTTAAATATCATGTGGGTCCATCAGTGACTGGTACAATGCAATTTGTATTTTAAACATAAAATTAGTACCTAAAAGTCTTGAGATAAACAGAACAGGGATCACATATTGATTTTTTTGCTGTTTCTTTCCTCCAACCCATAAGAGCAGATAATTAAATTCAAGTAAGTAAATTTAATATTACTTCAGAGTTATTAGGTAAAAAGCCAAATTTCCTTGTGTGCATAAATTTCAAAACTAAAGGTTAATTGAGTTTATTATTTTAGTTAAGATACATCTGCATTCAGGTGCAAGCAGATGACTAAGAAATGATTGCTACTGCTATAAATGGTAGCTGATACCCCAAATCCCAGTGCTGAGGAATCCAAGACAGGAGGATTGCCACAAACCTATCTGGACTATACAGTGCATACTGCACCACTAGGACAGACTGTACCCATTGCTTTTTTTCCCTAGGTAACTAGACTACTTTTTGTTGTTGTTGGTCCTGGGGTTGAACTCAGGGCCTCTAGTGAGGTAGGGAGATGTTCTGCCCATCTAAGAAAATCACCTTCTTTCCTCGTTACCACTTTCAGTCAAGACCATAGGTAGCTCTGGCTTAACAAGCTGTTTTTTAAAAATGCTTCTTTATGGGGCTGGAGAGATGGCTTGGTACTGGCTGCTCTCCCAGAGGACTCAACTCCCAGCACCCATATAGAGGCTCACAACTGTAACTCCAGTTCGGAGGGATCCAACACCCTCTTTGGGCCTCCACAGGCACCAGGAACACAGATGTTACAACAGACATACATGCAGGCCAAATATCGATACACAGAAATAAAAATTTAAAAGTGCCTTCTCCCTAATGAAGGAACTTTATGTAAAGAACTTTATGGTCCTATGTTCTGTGAAATAATACAAAGACACACAGGGGTGGGGTAAGTCTTCCAATACCAATTGAAGAGATGACTTGTAAGAATGTAAACACAACTTAAAATATATCCCAGCATTTCAACTTGTGTAAGTTCCCCTCCCCCATTTTCTGGTTAGGCTTCCCAGACATTTAGTTTAGGACGCTTTAAAGCTGTCCAGTTTCTATGCATGTGATTAGATGGTAGTAAATACAAAGCAATGAAAACTATTTCTCTAAGCTTTAAACTGATATAAAAAGAAAATGATTCGGGATGAAGCCTGAAACTTATTATATAAAGGCTGACCCTAAGCTGACCTGCCTATTTTGCCTGACACACACACAGAAATACAGGACAAAAAGCCACTTTGGTAAAGCAAAANAAAAAAATGGGGGGGGCAAAAAAGATTTCTCAAAAAAAATAAACTTGAAACTAGTTTATACTTACGTGTAACTTTTTTTTTTTTTAAAGATTAGAGGGGCTGGAGAGATGGCTCAGAGGTTAAGAGCACTGGCTGCTCTTCCAG
>LOJH01001606.1:0-10223 GCA_001685095.1 Ellobius talpinus
ATCTATCTATCATCTATCTATCATCTATCTATCTATCATCTATCTACTCTATCATCTATCTATCTATCTATCATCTATCTATCCATCTATTTATCTGTCATTTATCTTTCTCACTCTTCTGTTTTAGACAGCATCAAGACCCCTGAATTCTACCTCTGAAATCTGTTATGTCTCCACTGCTTAATCCTACTAGTTTACTTTTCTACACTCCAGTGATCATTCATGAAGATTTCTTCCCAAGTCTCCTATCTTGTTCTCTGACTCCCATTCTTACTTATTTTCAGGGCATTTTCCTTACCTACTTTCAGACTGTGAACCATGTCCTTGCCACTGGTACCTTGCACCAAGATTTATTGGAGTGCAGTGAGGCCCCTCTGTTGATGCATTCACTGACTGCGGCTGCTTGCACTCTGCAATGGTAGTACTGAGTAATCGTGAGAGAACATCTAACTAGCAAACTTGAACTGTTCACTCACTCACAGCCATTCGCTCAGTGCTACAGTAAACTCTAACAAAAGCCCCTATTTGATACTAGAAGATCGTAATTTTGTAGTTGTTAGGAAAACTTAACTGCATGAAGACAATGTCCATGGCGCTTCCTGCTCACTCCTACATTCCTACATTCTTATTCAACCTCATCACCATCTACTGCCAACCCAGAAACAGCTATAATGATTACTATTTCATTCTTCAAGCAGGACTCCAGGAAGCAGGCTGTCTCTTTATTCTCTCTAGAATATCTTTATCTGTTTTTTTCTGCCTGACTAATTACTGCTCATTACTCCAACCTTAGTAAAATTCAGCTCCTGACCCTCACTATGTGAAGTTAGCTGGGTTTTGTCTTTATGTTTAACTTCAATCACACTTAGTATTCTAAGAGTTCCATGCAGGCAGGTTAACTACTGTAACCTCAATCTATTATAAAGCCCACCTCATGATAGATATATTGAATAAAACAGTTAAGTGAAAATGAATGAATAACTATAATATTAATCCAGAAATTCCCCTCAGATATCTGAAAGTGTGTTATTCTGCTGGCTTCTAAGCATCTTTCCAGATCACAAGACTTTCCTCAGACCCGAACGAAGGGTAGGAAGTTCTTGGACAGAACCACATCTGGGAAGCAGATAGATTTACTTTTCCTTTTGTGTGTCGCAGATGCCTGGCTCTGGGGTGAATTGCTTCCATTCCCTATGACCATTTTAAATGAAAAAAATAGCAAATTTTAAAACAATAAGAAAATCATAAAAACTACAGCAGACCACAATCTACTATAACAACTAAGAGTTTATTCCTAACTTAAATTATTTGGCTAAGGTAATTATCATGATGGTACATATTCTGAGCTGAGTCTTAAGTCCTCAGCGTAGCTAGTATCATAGAAAGGGTATAAGCTGCTGTTTGATCACACATTCCAAGTGAAGAATCATTAAGTAAAGAGATTCATGGTAAACAAGACAGGAGCACTTAGTTTTTTTCTTTGAAGGCCAATTAGTACTCATGGCTGTGATGCTCTATCCCTGTGTCTCCAGGGAACACCTTTGCATTTTGCCTTTAGCAAGGATGTGGCCTTAGG
Organism: Ellobius talpinus; assembly: GCA_001685095.1. NCBI lineage: Eukaryota > Metazoa > Chordata > Mammalia > Rodentia > Cricetidae > Ellobius > Ellobius talpinus. Next base: position 1,577 of record LOJH01001606.1, read on the forward strand.
TTAACATCCCCCAAAATTCAAAGAAAATGGTTGCTTTCAACAGTTTTTCATAAAATGTAAATGTGCAACAAACAATCAACCACATTAACAACTGGATTTTGTTCCTTTTTTTTGAGCTATAGGACCATAAAAAGAAAAAATCTTTTGTCTCAATAGCTATTTTTTATGATGGTTTTTTATGTGCTTTCTTAGAGAAAAGTTATAAAATTTGGATCTCTCAGTTTCCATCAGAGGTATACAGTGCTCCTTCTTTTTTTGTGCAAATCACAGTGGAGCCATAACTGTATGTATTTCCACATCCAATGTAAAATTCATGTTTCACTTGTGACTTATGCAAGGAAAATAGGAAGCCCCATTAGACAGACCTACAATTTGTCTGTGAATAGCTAGTTGTGGCTGGGGAGTACTTTCCTTTGAAATCATTAAATCTTTACAGCTAAGCCCTCCTTCTGTCTTGACAGATTCTACACATTACTTCATCATCTGTATCAAATGATCTTTAAGAAATGCCTTAATGACTTCTGCGAAGGCTAAAGTTCATCCGCCACGCGCCTCACATTTAGAACTACATTTGCAGGCACTATTCATCCTGCCTCTTTGACGGTGCTAACACAAAGCCCTGTCAGAATTTCAGTGTGGCTTCATATAATCTTCTGTTACTGATAGATATTTCTGAGCCAAATGAATAAGAAAATAATGCAAACTTTAAACATCCTTTAGCTGCTTTAAGTTCCTGCACTTATTGCACACAGGAATCCAAAGTGCGGTTAAAAAATAAAATTTAAGCACATCTTCAGTAAGACAGAAATAACTGTTCTTTGCAATTCTGTCAAAATTTATATTTCTACTCATTCTTCCAGCATAGCCTAACCCAGCCCTCTTTCTGACAGACAACACCATTTGCAGATTTTTGTGATGGGAATTGTTTGTTGGATAATATTACAACATTAAATCAATGAGAATTTTACAGTATCTTGAGATACACTTTTTAATGCTAAGTCCTGACCAAAAGAATTGTTTATATCAATTGTTTATTGATATAAACAAGGTACTTGAAAACAACAGAAGTTCTTTACTTTCTTCTTAGCTGTCATGAACAGCATAGATGATAGAGAAGATCCCAAAGGCCTATAAAATATTCTCGGCATCAAGAAGCTCAAGGTCTCCATTTCATTAAATAGTAGTGTATGTTTAGAATCAAATCAATGTTCAGCCACCCCACCAATGCTAGTTATAATTTTCCTGTTCTGAGACTTTTAATAATTCAAAGGCAAGTTTTTGATTGCTAATCCTGAGAATTCAACATAGAAATAAAGAGAAATAAAATTTGTTAAGTAATTTCATCAGTGAAGATGGCCTTTCTATTGCAAGGGAAACAGGCACTTGGCATAAGGCTGTAGTGATTTCCTGTGTAAACCCCGCCCTCTCCACCTACGAATGCATACAGAGTGGCAAGAGCCTATTATGTGCATGAGTTCTCATGCACGTGAACATCCGAGCCAGAAATGTTTCTTCCCCCTTGCAAAAGCTGTCTCTGTCCTTCCAATTTCCCCCACATGTATCTCGTGGAAAAACTCCTCCCCGCACGCCAGCAGTCTTCTGTCCGAGCTAATTTTCCATCCTCTTTCTATCTTTGAATCTAGAACTTCAGTAGTTTGTCTTTCTAATGAAATCAAGCATACCTTGAAGATCTTCAACAACCATTTCATTACTGATTTCAAACACTGTTCTGACAGACAACAAGGATCTTGTCAAGTCAGCGACAGGATGAGAACACTCACCCACTCCTCCACACACTTGGCTCTAAACCTGCTCACTACACACGCACTGTTGACTGTCTGGAACATCACCTTTCTCCTTAGCATCGGGGTGTTTTTGTCCTTGCTTTCAAAATCATTCCCTCCTGTGTAACACAGCCTCCATTCTAGATTGCTTCCTGGTCTCTACTACAACCTTGGAGTCCATTTTATATTTATTCTCCCCATTTATGAAATATTGCCTTCCTTAGTAGACTAAATAATCAAATTCAAAGAAATTAGGATTGTATCACTTCCCAATAAAATAGCTTGAAATGACTCAGGCAGTACTCATAAAATCAGTGGATAAACTACTAAGAATTAGGGCATTCAGCATTTAGGAAAGACAATGTTGGCAACTTTAATTTTGCTTTCAGCAGCTTGAGGTTGTGTGTTTTGTACGTATAATCAGGAGTGGCTAATCTCGCTGACTCTGCTGCAGCCTACAAAGTAAGGAAGAAATTATAAAACATAGTAAAAACAGTAGAGAAAATATAAATATGGAAATACGATATCTCCTGGAATTTGTATTTGGAAAAGATGGGAATTATATCTAGAATACATGACTGAAGAGTGAAAACAGGAAATGCTGTCTTATACAAATTTTTTGTCACAGTTTTATGTTTTACATATATTTATTTATGTGAGGAGGGAGCATATGTACCCAGGCATACATGTAGAGATCCGAGGAAAATATGTAGAAGTCATCTCTTCCTTTCCACCATGTGTGACTCAATAATTGAACCTAGGTCATTAAGTCTTGGTGGTGAGCACCTTTACCTGTAGAGCAATCTCAGCAGCTCAATAGTTCATGTTTTAAAACATTTATGAGCCTAGAAAGTAGCATGGGCACACAGCAGTATCAAAAGTAAGGGAGATACTGAAGTTGACTGTGTGACCTCACCCCTTCCTTCATCCCATCTTCCCTGAGAACAGGGAAGCAAGAATCTGAAATATGTGGCTAGGGACTCATGCCCAAGGCCCTGGACTTGACAATTGCTGCCATGAACAATGCTATCATTCCTACTAGAGAAAATATTTTTGTTTAAAGTTACTTTCTAAAACTTCCTTACACTCATTATTTATAATACAGAGAAGAATGTTATGGAAGATTCAATTAAGATGCAAAGGACTTTCTTATTTAAGAGGAAAAAGTCGATGTCTAGCTGGCCATACAAGCAAGAGATGGGCCAAGGAAGAGATTGAAGACACAAAGGTGTGTTATTGAATCAGAGGATAGAGAAGATAGAGGTGAGAAAGAAAATAGAAAATACATAGAATACATCATGAAAATTGTAGCATGTGTAGACACCAAGAAGTCAGTGTAACAGAGCAGAACTTGGAAGAGATGCCAGTGCAGGAGAACTTGTAGAAGAGAATGCAAGATTTCAGCCATTGTGACCACTGAGTGTCTTTCGTAATGCTGAAATCATGATTTCCACCCCTCTATCACACAAGAACAATAACGTAGTCCAGGGGACCGCAGCCGAGTGGGAAAGAGCACCTCTCTATAGCACAAGAGCAGTGATGTAGACCAGGGGACCACAGCCAAGTGGGAAAGAGCACCCCTCTATAGCACAAGAGCAGTGATGTAGACCAGGGGACTGCAGCCGAGTGGGAAAGAGCACCTCTCTATAGCACAAGAGCAGTGATGTAGACCAGGGGACCACAGCCAGGTGGGAAAGTGCAGTTTAAAATTGCAATCCCAACTCTGCAAAAAATACTGACCTAAACTTGAGTTTTGAAATCATTTTCTAAACAAGAAAAGGTTTGGAACTCAGAAAGAAACCATAGCCTTGTGAGCTTCCCCACAGAAGGCAAACTTCTAAGATCCTGTCTCAGAAGCCATCATATGATAAGAGAAAGATAGAAAGGAGAATTGCTGGGAAACACATTGTGTTTTCATATTTTCTTTTCTGGTAATTTCATATATGAGCATGACATCTGCATCATGCCTCACTCCCATATTCCTGATCTCTTCTTTTATTGCTATTGTTACATGTTTGCACATGTATGTATATTGTGCACGCATGTATATGTAATCTACTGAGTATTTTTAGAAACACATTGTTTAAATATTTTTCCTCCAATATATTTTGTTCATGTTATTTCCCCTCCCCCAGTTCCTCTCAGACCCCTGTACATCCCTTACTCACCTGAATCATTCTTTCTCTCTTAAAACAAAAATAAAAAAAGCCAATCAAACCAAAAAATGCAGTGAGACAAAACATAACAAAAGAAGAAAGCACAGAGTCTTTTTGTGTTGGCCAACTACTTCTGGGCATAGGGCCTGCATTGGAATTCAGATACCCCATTGGAAAAAACTGATTATCTTTCGCCAGTGGGTATTACTATTGTGTCTTGGTCAGGGGTATGACTTCGTGTCCACTTCTTTTTCTTAATGCTGGGAATTTTTTCTGGTTTGAACCTGTGTAGATTTTTTTAAAATAAATTAATGTTGCATATTCCTGACAAGGATACAGGGAAAACATACCATATATTAGTTACGACTGCTACTGTCTGCCAGTACTTATTGAAATGAAAAATGGACATGCCCTTTGAGGCATTAATCCAGCTTTTGGGAATGTCTCCCGTAAACCATGAAAGCAACAGTGCAGTGATCAGGGCCTCCATTTGACACCAAAGGAGAGAGATGCACGAAATGCAAACAGTGCATCCTGAACCATGAGCTATAGGGACAGTTGACCAAAACGCTCTTATAACAGAGTTCCATGCACCCATGAATGAGGAAAAGCCAGGTAATATTTATCTAATAAAACCTTTAGGATTACATAGAAAATATAAAAGCTTTAAATAAGAGGGAAAAAAACAGCTAAATGGCTCACTGTGGGGAGAAATGTGCTACAGGGACCCAGTGTAATGCTGTACAAACTGTTGCTACGGGAAACAGATTTGCTGCAGATGAGGGCAGAAAGGTTTCTCTATTTAATTCCCAACTCTTTTGTTTGACTCCTGCTGTAAAACTGTTAGCAAATTCACCAAAATCCATTTGTTACTTAAAAATACATCATTTACATTTAGAAAATAATAGTGCAGGCTTTCTAAGGCTTTGTGGAAATCTGAAAGAGAAGGACTTGGTTCCCTGATGGTTTCACAACCATGTGGAAAGCGACTTGTATCCACTGGCACACGGCCCTAATTGTGATTACGTTTCATTGAGTTCAGCCTATTAAGTGCTTAAATTACCAGATAACTGAATCTATGTTCCTAATAGCGGGAAGTATATTAACAGTGCCTCTGTTCCCTATTGTAGCCCTGTTCCAACAATCACTTGGATGAAGGTTAACGGTTACATTCCCAGTAAGTCCAGACTGCGGAAATCCCAGGCTGTGCTGGAGATCCCCAATCTGCAGTTAGATGATGCTGGAATATATGAATGCACAGCTGAGAACTCCCGTGGAAAAAACTCCTTTCGTGGACAGCTGCAGATATACAGTAAGTGCTTCAGAAAAGCACAAAGCTTTCCTCCCGAGGGTGAGATAGAAAATGCAAACTGAACTGAACGTTGTTTACCTGACACTGAAAATCCAAGTAATAACTTGAAACCACACTTCTTTGGTTTAGTTTCCTCATGTAGAATGAGCCTGCACATGAAAATAAAAAAGGAATTGTCATCCTCTGTGTAGATGATTGAGAATTTATATCCATAAAATTAGACCTTTACCTGGTACTAACTACTATTATCTGATAAGTTGTTTTATTTTATTAACTATGTTTACCTTGTTTTAGCCCTTGGATTATTGCAGGGGTCAAAATTTTGTGCCCATGCATCAAGTCCTGCCCAGCTGCTGATTTGGGTTAACATCCATTTGTTTATAAATGCTCTATTTCAGCAGTTGCTTGGCTCTCACAGAATTAAGTGGAGGCAGGGACCGGCTGTGTTGCAAAGACTGAAATATTTGCTATCCAGCAGTTCTGAGAAGTTTGCTGAGCTCTGGCATGAACTAATACATCCTTATGACAAACAGCTCCTGCTACCTGCAAGTGTTTGTTTTCCAAAAATGCTACTCAGCCAACCAAGTGATGTAGAAAGTGGATTTTGGAGTTCAGACGGCTTGCATGCCCACATTGGCCCCTAAGGGTCACGTATATCCACTTTTCACATGAGCCTACACAGGTCAGTAAATGATAATATGCTTGTGCCCCAGATGAAGAAAACAATCCGAAGAGGGACACAGGAATCCAGGGCAGCCAGAAGAACAGAGCCTGGAAATGCCCAGGGCTGAATCATCACAGACATGTCACTCTGTTTCTCAAGACTGCCTCTCTTGTAAACATAAATGCACTGCCAAGGGACCCTGCAAGAACATCCAGAAATGCTGTTGATAACTACATTCAACCTTCCTTTCTATGGCTTCAATAACTCCTCCAGGAATTCATCCCTTCAGCAGATTGTACCATGAGCATTTCATCCATTCATGCTTACTAAGTGCCTCTTACTACTCCAGATGCTAGCAAAAGACATTGAATTAGAAGAAAAGTGAACCTCAAATTAGCGCTGAACACTGAAAGTATCATGAGGATTCTAGGCCAACCACATTCTGTCCTGAAAACTTTAGGACTTTAAAACCATCAGAATCTGAAAGGCTGAATGGGACAAAGCATCTGGGAAGGACACTCCTAAGCACTGAAAAGCCTGTAGGATGTGCTTGGGTACCAGGCCAGGAACTTTCAGACTGTGGGTGTGTGTACCTGTTACTAATTTTGGATGAAACTCAGTATTTATGACTGCTCATAATTTCTTAAAGCAAATAATTATGACAGTCAGCAGACAAAGAGAAAACCATTGCTTTGCCATACCCCCATTGAAATGCATTTTTATTCTTGTAGTGACAGGATGGAGTATTAACTCTCTTTACAGGAAAAAAAAACTGGCAATGAAAGACAAGAATTAAACCAGAATTGTATGGTTTAAAACCACAAAAGAGACTAAGGAATACTTATTGCTGCATGTGCTATTGCAAGCCATTTCCCACACATCTCTGTTGTAAAGAATGCAATATTCCTAATGAGAATGAGTTGTAGGGAGGGGGGAACCAGAGTTCCTAGCTGACTAAGACCCCTGGCCCCTCTTCTTGACTCAGCTGGTTGGTTCATAGGCAGTGCCCACTGCTGTAAACAGTGCCACAATAATTTCTCTTAACTTAATCTGAATCATTACTTTGAGTTTTAAATGTATAAATTGTTACCAAAGCAGAACAGCTAGGTCCTTTTTAACCACTTGCCATGTCTGGTTGACATACCAGGAATGCATCTTGAAAGGATGTGACCTCTTACCCTAATTAGAATGGCTTCTGCCCAGACTCCATCACGGCACCGTACATTTAGATTTGTTCTGAGTAACCTCACTTTGTGTCTGTTTCCTTGGGGAACTTAGGAAGAGCTCCTTGTTTCACTCCCCAAAATATCTGGGTTCACACAACTTCTCTAATTCAGAAAGCTGTGACTATAGAATGAAGGTGGGTCCTGACGAGCATTTATGTTTGACTAACAGCAGATAGGCATATTAGTAAACTTCCCATTACTAGGATAAAATATCTGGGATAATCATCTTGAAAAGAAGGGAGGTTAGTGCTGAGTCATGCTTTCAGAGGCATCAATCCAGGTATCCTGTCTTTGTTACACGCTGTGAGACAGCACATGGTGGAAAAAATATTCACCTCGTGTCTACTAGGAAGCAGAGAGAAAGGAGGGAGAGGAAGGGGCCTGAGCCCCATTGGGACATTCCCCTAGAGCACTAAGAATCTTCTGACAGACCCCAACTACTGAAGGTTACAGCCCTCCCCATCAGCACCACAGTCTGTTATCCAAGCCTTCACATGTAGGGAAGCTCCCATGGGTAGCCTCATGGGTACCACAGTCTTGACTATTCTCCTGAATCTGAGGATTTTATTAGGCTCCATATAGAGTAGTTGGGGTATTCAGAAGTTCTGAGGTAGGCCATTTTGTCAAGGCCTTATAACTATCATATATGGTAGGCGTTTGGGTTTTTTTAAGAGCATTGATAATAAAACTTAATGTAACAAATGATAAAACATGAAGGAGCCCAAGTGGTTAAATTGAAAAACAAAGTAAAGGTAAAATTATATGAATTTATACAAAATTCAAGGAAAAAAATAAATAGCAAAATTGAAGCTATTACATTTGGGGGTGTTTTGAATTTTAAAATAAACTGTATAATTGTTAAGGTGAATGTACTGTGGTATCATGTACAGTAGTTTTGGGAGTTATTTTCCTTGATTATCTCTGTCACCTCTATTTTCTGATGATTTACTCAAAAGCCCTGTTTGAAATTGCCATTCAAAACATGCATTCCATATTCAATTGAATCTTGCTTGTTAGCAGTCTCAAAATGAAAGAAAAGGATTAATAGGAAGAAAACAGGTGAAGAAAGAAAGTAAGAAAAAAGTAGAGAGGGAAGAAGGGATGAAAAGATTGAAGAAATGGTGAAGGGAAGGGAAGAGGGGAAGAAGAAGGCAGACAGTAGTGTGGCCTGCCAGAACGGAAGCATTTCTCTGGGAGGCTGATGAAAGGAAGTGTTTACTCTGTAGAAAACATAATGATTTGTGATCTACAATATAAAAAGTAACATATGAAGCCATGGCCAGTAATTTTGGGTGGTGATGAGCTCTATATTGTATCTATGGTTTAGACTTGACTTGAATTTAATGTATCTGCAACCAGAGTCCTTGGGGTAGAGGTAGGTTGTACTATTTCAAACCACCGAGGAAGGACACAGTTGCGTTGTTGGTATAAATAATAGTCTAGATATACAGACTGGCTTTAAGCCCCTGGGCAGCATCTTCACAAATGTTAACATGTTCTATCTA
>LOJH01001606.1:10304-35044 GCA_001685095.1 Ellobius talpinus
ATATATATATATATATATATATATATATATATATATATATATATATATTTCTAGAATTTAGCATGCTATCCAGGAAGGAGTAGATATCTTATTATGATGATTACTGCTTTTATGTGAACACCATCCTGCAGGATTCAGTGTGAGGCAAGTGAATGGGAAGAGAGAAGAGTGGCTGCTGACAGTTACCAAGAGCTTATGTTCAAGGCTGCCCATGGCCAGGGCTTCACACATTAACCACATTGATACTTAGTGATGAGGATATCACGCCTACTGAGATTTAAACCATTATGACAGGTTGAGTTAAATGCATGTGCTGTGCTTAGGTGAAAATAGGTGTGGGTACAAGGAAGGATGCTCAAAAGGGTCAGTGAGACAGGAAACTAGAAGAGGCTTCAAGAAAGGGAGAGGCCTGGAGGACACAGGAAACACATGCTATTGTGGATGGGGAAAGGAACTAAAGTCATGCAGAGGGGTCCATTGAGCTGAAACTTGCACAAACCATTCTTTTCCTGTCCCCAGCCAGCTCTGTGCTTACACAGCATGCGCACTGCATGAGATGTTGTAAACAATTGTGAGAAGTTAGCAATGGACTCTGAGCCTAAAGCTTTGCTTAAAAACAATGAACAGAGCTAGAGGAAGAGGTGAGTGTCTAAGCTACCTGCTAGACAGCCCTGCTTTCTTGGGCCTAACCCGCTCCTAGGGCACAGAATGTGCCCTACACCCACAAACCACACCCCCAGCAACCAGGCAGTAGCATCATTTCTGCCCACCCCCAACATCCCCTGTCTCATTGGCAAATATTGAAGCCACAGACGCCACCTACAATTAGAGGAAGAGATGGAAGAGGCCAGTGTAACAATACATTCAACAACATAAAGAGCAATATAAGAGCACCAGAAATGAGTGGTTCTACAACAGCGAGACCTGAACATCCCAACACAGAGGAAGCAGAAAAAAATAAACAACCTTAAAAATAACTATGACAATGATAGAGACCCTAAAAAGGAAATAAGAAATTCCCTTAAATAAATGGAGGAAAATATAAACAGAAAATTGGAAGAAATCAAAAAAAATCCCATAAAGAAAGCCAAGAAAACCAAGAATAAACAACAAGAGAAGGAAACAGTCCAAGATTTGAACATTGGAGTAGAGGCAATAAAGAAAACACAAACTGAGGAATTCTGGAAGTGGAAAATCTGGATAAAGGAACAGAAACTATAGATTCAAGAATAACCAACAGAATACAAGAGATAGAAGAGAGAATCTCAGGCATTAAAGATACTACAGAGGAAATAGATTTATCAATCAAAGAAAATGTTAAATCCAACAAATTCTTACCACAAAACATCCAAGAAATCAAGGACACCATGAAAAGGCCAAACCTAAGAATAATAGGGATAGAAGAAGAAGAAGTCCAGCTCAAGTGCACAGAACAGAGCCAGGCACACGACTTTAAAGTCCCAGAACTAGGGAGTCAGAGGCAGGCAGATCTCTGTGAGATTGAGGCCAGCCTTGTCTACAAAGCAAGTTCCATGATAGCTAGGGCTACACAGAGAAATCTGTCTCAGAAAACAAAAATAAAACAAACAAACAAAAAGAACAGAAAGAACAGATATGGAGTATTAAACTTAACCTCCCCATCACAAAAATGATAAACTGAATTTCAAATGTTACAAGCAAACAAACAAAACAGAGTAGAATCAGTCTAACCTGGAAATGGTAACTGAAGGTCAATTTTTACCGCATTTCTGCTAACTATATTATGAGGGAGATGATTCCTCTGGACATATTAAAGTTCTTGCAATTATTCTTCAAAATTGTGTTTGACTATGCTTGGATTTCAAAGGGTGGTTTATTGCTAGAAATATACACAGATTCACCATAAAAAATTATGTAACTTTATGAATTCCTGGTTTCCATAATCATCCATGATGCCACAACCGTGTTTCTATGGGGAAACATTTTTTCTTGAATCTACTATTCTGAAAGCAGTGCCACATTTGTGATCATAGTTGATTAAAAATAAAACTGAAGTTATCTGGGTGATGGATTAGGGCAGAGAATCAGTCACTCTTTATTATGTTCAATCATCATAGCAGCCCATTGAAATGGGAATTGCTATCTACAACTTACAAATGAGGCTCATTAAAGTAAAGGAACTCATTTCCAATTATAGATTACAGCAAGGACACCACAAACTGGGGCTTGAACCTATCTTCACCCCCAACTGTATCATTCAACACTGTACATTAACTCTCACTGGCTCACAGCTGAAAATCATAATACTAAAATTGATCTATGTTAGTAAAGTATGTTGAGTCCTCAATACTTAAGATACAGGAACAGGGAATCAGCCAATAACACTTAGCGTATGTCAGGAGAGACTTCCAGAGTTCCCAGCGACAAGAGGTAATAAGCAATAGCTTTCTTTATGCACATCTGCTTCGTGCAATACAAAATGGAACCCGGAGACAGTTCTGAAGCTTAAAAGTATCACGTGAGTAGCTGCCAGGATACTGGCATCTGGGGCGGTTCTTACGGTTTCCCACTTCAGAAGACCATATGTCTCCTCAGTTTTCCAAGCCCTGACAGACGTGGTCCAACAAAAGCCACATTGAATTTATGAAGTTTATTGCAAATTCAGCCAAACCTGAGAATTTTTTCTTTTAAGTTGCATATATGTGTGAGTCTGTATGTGTGTGTATGTGCATGTATATGTGTATTTGTGTGTGTATGTGTGTGGAATATGTGAAGTTATGGTGTGTGTATATGTGTGTGTGGTTATAAATACATGCATGCATGTGTATGTGTGGGTTTATGTGTATGTGTTTGGTGTGCATATTCATGCATCTGTATATGTTTGTATGTGTATGTGTGTATGCAGGCTTATGCTGTATGTATATGTCTTTGTGAATATGTGGTGTGTTTTTGTATGTATGTGCTGGCATGAATGCATACATGTGTGTGTGTTTGTGCATCTGTGTGTGTGTGATGTATATTTAAGATACAATTTACATTTACAGAAATACCTACTTGCTGTTCAGGAAGCAGTCTGTGTGTAATGACATGCTCCCGTGTGTAATAATAATGGGCCACCCTGTGTAATAATGATGTGTTTCCCTGTGTAATTAGTGACATATCAACCTGTGTAATATTGACATGCTTTCCTGTGTAAGTAACATGTTCCCCTGTGTAAAAATAACATGACTCCCATGTAATAATGGCATACTCCCCTGTATAGTAATGATGTGCTCCCTTGTACAATAATTACATGCCCCAGTGTAATAATGATGCACTTCCATGTAATAATGATGTGCTCCCTATGCAATGATGTATTCCACTGTGTAATGGCATTCTCTTCTGTGTAATGATCTGCTCCCCTGTGTAAAGATGTGCTTCTCTGTGTAATGACATTCTCTTTTATGTAATGATGGACGCCCTTGTGTAATAACGATGGGCTCCCCTGCCTAGTGATGTTCTCTCCTGTGTAATGACATACCACCTGTGTAATAATAATGTGCTCCCCTGTTCTTATACAAATGCTACAAGTAAGGACTAACTCTATGGAAATTCAGTGACTTTTTCTCTGTGAAGGTTAAATGTGGTAAATGTTGAAGTACTGAGTTCACTTTTCTTTCTGCTTAAATGCTCACAGCATACCCACACTGGGTACAGAAACTGAATGATACCCAGCTAGATAGTGGGAGTCCTCTGCAGTGGGAATGCAAGGCGACTGGAAAGCCCAGGCCCACATACCGCTGGCTGAAGAATGGAGCACCCCTCCTGCCACAGGTATTGTTGGGAACTCAAAACTCTGCCTGGTAATTTAACTACTATGGTGTCTTACTTAGGGTGATTATTGCTGAGATAAAACACCATGACCAAAAGTACTTTGGGAAGAAAGGGTACATTTCTGTCATGGTTCCCTATAATAGTTCATGGTAAAAAGCAGTGAGAGTATGAACTTAAGCCGGGCAGGAACCTGGAGGCAGAAGATGATGCAGAGGCAGGCCATGGTGCTTCTTACTGGCTTGCTCATCCTGACTTGCTCACTCTACTTTCCAATAAAACCTAGGACCACCCAGGGATGCACACACCCACAATAAACTGGTCACTCTCCAATCATTTCCTAATTTAAAAAAATGTCTAACAGGCTTACCAACAGCCCAATCTTATGGGGGCATTTTCTCAGCTGAAACTCCTCCTCTCTGATGACTCTAAATTGTGTCAAGTTGCCCTAAACTAGCCAGTATACATGGCATGCAGCACAAAATGGTCCTCTTTTGTCTTTTGATATATGTGTGCATGCCAATGCAATATACAAAAATCATTTATTATTTTAACTATCTGCATTATACAAAAGTTATTTAAAGCCTATAAATTCATAAGAAAATATCACTGATCATCATAGCCTCATTGCCATTTCTAGCTGACCTTTAGCTACCATCTAGCTTGTGGCCCCCATTGTTCACATGATGAAACTTACCTGGAGTACAGGATTCCTTCAACTTATGTTTCTGTGTGAAGAAAAGCTAGAATAGAATTTTGGTGCCTTTGTTCTAGGAAGCAGCATTTCTGCGATGTGCAAACCTAACAAATGCCTTTTCAGTAACTCTATTGCACAAGTTTAAACCCATTTTGTATGCCAGATTTATAATTATTCCTTGTTGATTGCATAATAAGGGAGCCATTTTTGATGCCTCTCTCCCTTGGTTATAACATTCACAGAAAGGGTGATCAGAGGAAGAGCAGGTCAGGATTCATAACCAGAGGGTGTGTGCAGACAGTTTGAACTGCATATGAAGTCCTGTCAGGTAGCTGTGATTTTACCATGTTGACTCGTGTACTTTTACTTCCTGGAACCTTGGTTTCTTTCTCTTTTTAGTCAGACTTTTCCTACAGCTTTACTAAGCTCTGATATTCTCTTATTCTGAAGCCAGTTAAACATAAAGAAAATAAACCCACAAAAAAAGCCAGATAGAATACAAAGCCATAAAAGCAAACTTAGGTCCCAGTTTACAAGCTCTTCCTCAATAAATTTCTTTAGGGATTCCTCCTATGACAAGCAATGCTGGTCAGATCTTTTTTTTAATTTTTTATTTAAAAGTTTTTTTTTCATTTTACATACCTGTAGCATGAATAATAAAAGAATAATAAAAACCCAGAGACAGACATTGGGGTTCAATCCGAAAACCAGAAAAGCAAAGCAGCCAAGCCACTAGAGAAGTCTTACCTCTACCAAAGCTGGGAGACCTCTAAGTAGACTAAGCCCCTCTCCCCTCTCATTTTATATTCCCTCTAGTGCTGGCATTAGAGGTTTATGACTCCCTAAGACTAAGATTAAAGGTGTGAGCCACCACCAAATGGATTTGTTTTGGCATTGATCCTGTGTAGCCCAGGGTGACCTTGAACTCACAGAGTTGCATCTGACTCTGTCTCCTGTGTCCTGGGATTAAAGGTGTGTATCATCATTGCCTGACCACTAGTGACTTTAGTTTTGACTCTGGTATTCAGGCAAGATTTATTTATCAAAATACAAATAATATAACACTACACATACCAACCACAATTCCCCTCCTATTCCCCTACCCCAAGCTCCTCTCTACCCAACTCCTCTCCATCCACTCCTCAGAAAGGGTATGACCTCCCATTAGGAATCCACAAAGTTGGACATATCAAGTTGAGGCAAGACAAATCCCTTCCCCATTGTATCTAGGCTTAACAAGGTATCCCTCCAAAGGGAATGGGCTCCAAGAAGCCAGTTCATGCTCTAGGAATAAATCCTGTTCCCACTGCCATTGGCCCACAGAGTGCCCATGCCACAGAACTGTCACCCACATTCAGAGGGCCTAGTTCAGTCCTATGCAGGTTCTCCAGACACCAGTCCAGAGTCAGTGAGCTCTGACTAAATGAGGTCAGCTGTCTTTGTGGGTGTCCCCATCATGATCTTGACCCTTTTGCTCATATAAGCAATCTCTCCTCCCTCTCTTTAACTGGTCTCTAGGAGCTCAGTGCTTAGCTATGGATCTCTGCATCTGCTTTCATCAGTTACTTGATGAAGGTTCTATGATGACAATTAGGGTGGTCATCAATTTGATTACATGGGAAGGCCAGTTCTGTCACCCTCTCCAATATTGTTAGGAGTCTTAATTGAAAGTCATCCTTGTGGACTCCTGGGAGTTTTCCTAGCACCAGATTTCTCCTGAAACCCATAATGGCTCCCTCTATCAAGATACTTCCTTGCTCTCCCTCTCTGTCCCTTCCCCAACTCAACCATTCTGTTCTCTCATGTTCTCCTCCTCCTCCCCTTCACCCCTCTCTCCCCTTTCTCCCATGCTCCCTATTTACTTAGGAGAGCTTATCTATTTCCCCTTCCCAGGGGCTTCAATGCAAATCTCTCTTAGGGTCCTGCTTGTTACCTAGCTTCTCAGGGGTTGAGGATTGTACCCTGGTTATCCTTTGCTTATGTCTAATATCCACTTACAAGTGAATACACACTGTGTTTGTCCTTATGGGTCTAGGCTACCTCACTCAGGATGATTTTTTTCTGGTTCCATCCATTTGTCTGCAAATTTTAAGATGTCATTGTTTTTCACCACTGGGTAATACTCCATTGTGTAAATGGTCCACATTTTTTCATTCATTCTTCAGTTGAGGAACATCTAGATTGTTTCCATATTTTGGTTATTACAAATAATGTTGCTATGAATGTAGTTGAGCAAATGTCCTTATGATATGAATGTGCATCCTTTGGTATATACCCAAAGTGGTATTTCTTGAGGTAGATTGATTACCAATTATCTGAGAAAGCACCATACTGATTTCCAAAAATGGTTGTATAAGTTTTCACTTCCACCAGCAATGGAGGAGTGTTCCCCTTACTCTATAGCCTCTCTAGTATAAGCTGACATTGGTATTTTTGATCTTAGTCATTCTGACAGGTGTAAGATAGTATCTCAGAATTGTTTTGATTTGCATTTCCCTGATGGCTAAGGATATTGAATTCTTTCAGCTATTTGAATTTCTTCTATTGAGAATTCTCTGGTTCAATCTGTACCACATTTTTAAATTGGATTATTTGGATTTTGATGTCTAGTTTCTTGGGTTCTTTTTTTATTTTGGAGATCAATCCTCTGTCAGATGTGGGGTTTGTGAAGATCTTTTCTCATTCTGTAGACTGTTGTTTTGTCTTTTTTGTCTTATTTACCATGGATAGTCAGATCTTTTATTCCCAACATCCAGGCCACACAAATCCCCTTGCCAGATATTATTTTTGCTGAGTGGATAAATTTATTTTGAAAATGGCATCAAATTACTTGACATCTCTAACAATTAATAATGGAATCCCTGCTCATGAAGATGTTAAAACCTAATGATGTGCTCACTGATAAGTTTGAAAGATACCTTTATATTTAACATTTTAATAGTAAACTTTGTTTTTGAGATGTACACTTTTCTTTTAGATATATTCTTTGACCTTGCTTTTCCTCAATTTATACATGCAATGTCTGTCATTTAAAAACTTCCACATAATATTGAAATTTGTATTTTCCAACTATATTGTATAAAACCTAATTATAAGATAACTGTTTTTGCTTTTGTTCTTAATCTGTGCTCCTTTGTTAGGAAGGAAGAGTCAAAGTCTGGCCAGGTAGTCACAGGACCATTGACATGAGTTGGGCTTTTGTTTACCTATATTCTGTTCAACACTCTCCATCCTTTCCAGACTGCACCTAGTTTCGACAGCTCTTTTGTAAAAGGAATGTCTATCAACTCATTCTCTGTTGGGTTTTCCCTTGGATTCAACTAATCTACCAAACAAAATTGGCTCAAAAAAGAAACAGAAATAACTGAGCAAGAAGTAATAATTTCTGAAAGGCATAATAATGTAGTAAATAATTAACTTACATAATAGTATTTATTTAACTGCGTTAATTGGAGACCTCCTTTGGGTGGTTCCCAAGATTTTATGTAGATGGTTGGCTTGAGCTGTTTCTAGATCTCATTTCATTTTATTTCATTACAGAGCAGAGTGGACACAGCTAATGGAGTATTGGTGATCCATAGTGTGAATCAATCAGATGCTGGGATGTATCAGTGTTTGGCTGAGAATAAATATGCAGCTATTTATGCGAGTGCTGAACTGAAGATCCTAGGTATGCAGTTGCTCAGCAAATAAGAAGGAAAGAAGTGTGGATTCCTCTCCTACCCATTTTTACTACAGTGAGGTTTTATGATGTGAATCTAAAACCTATTTGATGTCATGAAAAGAAACACTGTATCTCATTGATATTCCTGTAAGCTTTTGAAGACAACTTTCCCTTCTGCAGTTTCTCCCACCATGGTTATGTGTATGACTTTAGTCTTCATCTTAAATGGCTGCTACAATATGTCTTTGATATGGCATGGAATAAAATCATGTAGGAGCATACGTTAATTTTCACAGGAGAAAGCCTTGAGTGTGTATAGAGGGCTACTCTTGGTTCCTTTTTATTTTTCAGTGTTAAAACACTGTAACCAAAGCCGCTTAAAGGAGGGAAGGGTTTGTCTTACACTTCCAGGTCACAGTCCATCAGGGCAAGAACTTAATCAAGAACTTGAAACAGAAACTATAGAGGGATGCTTCCTACCAGCTCAAATTGACTCATGCCTAGTTAGCTTTCGTATACAGCCCTTATACGTCTAGGAATGCTGTCACCCACAGTGAGCTGGGCTGGTGTATATAAATTAATAATCATGACAATCTCACACACAATATATACAGATAATTCTTTTCTGGGCAATTCCTTAACCAAGATTTCCTCTCTGAGGACTCTAGGCTGATTCAAATTGACAAAGCTAACTAGGACAGAGACCCTAGTATTTGTTCAGCCTGTGCTATTCCCATAGAAATGCTAATGTTTTTCCGAGTAGTTTCTGATGTTTACTGTGTATGTGACACCAGGGTGAACAGCCCACTTCTCATAGGCACCTGGTATTATGTTCTGCATTGGAGAGAAAAGCCTTTCTGGGACCCAGAGGGCAAGCATGAAAAGCTCCACCTTTGCTAAGGTAACAACTGGACATGAACTCCAGTCCTCTACTGAACAGTGTCAGGAAGATTTCGCCCACACTTCCCTGAGCAATGCTGACGTGCTGGGGCACATGCACGAGTTTGCTTTCTTGCACTCAGTTGGCTTCCTAAGCTTTTGTTCTGCGATGACTGTAGTACAAAGAGGGATATTTAAGTGATCTTAGCACTCTGTCTTTCCAATGTACATAAGAACCTTACAGATACTTTCGCCTTGCTAACTTCTGTAAGCATAACATTTATGGGGAAATGGATGATCTCTGGGACGTGGAAAGGAATTTCTTACATGTAAACTAAATGTAACATATCACAGATTCTTACTCAGTTGTGAATGCTTACAGCTGAAATTGCTTCACATTAAAAAAAACATAGCTAATAGATAGAGGATTCCATAGCAATTCCATCATCTTGACAAATCAAATATTAATGCATTTTCTTGTCAACATATTGTCCAGCATCTCAGAATTGAAAGGCTGATTCAGGCATCACTTAAATCAGACTTTTCCCAGAAACATTCTCAAGCCCTTTATTCAATAGACATACTTTCAAAAGTGCCTGTTAAATCAAGTCCCCAGGGGGCAACCAAAACTGTTACCTATAATCTTCAGTATTTTGCCACACTCGATTGTAATGTATACCGCATTCTAGTACTGTCATGTCATGCACTATATGGCTTTAACATAACCATAAATTACTTCTGAGAGTTATGCAAAGATTCAGTTTGTATAAACAATGACTCACTCAGTTGCTGTACACATACATATTTCATAGTTAAAGTGATCTTGATATAAGTGTAGTAAGTCTTAATGTTTACACTTAGATGAGTAATTGAGACAAATGAAATAAATTTTTGAGTAAAAATTCAAACAGCTCCATTTCTTTAAAAAATAATTTCTTTAAAAACTGCAGTCACTTCTATATAATTCTAAAGTAAAGTGAGGCGGGCTACGTCAAATAAGTTGGGAAATAAAAGATATCAGTTGTCGTCTCTGGAACTTAAAAAGTCTCTGCACAGAAACCCAAAAATTACTCTCTTGGTCAAGCTCCTAAGCAATGTCCAAGTGGCATGCAGCCTTTTGCAGTTGACCTCGGTGATCATAAATCAAGCCTGTCATTTACTGAAGTACTATTTCTTTGTAGATTCCATATTATGTTCTCATAATGGACAGATAACAACAAGAGCTTTGTTAGTTAATAACAAATTAAAGTTCGTGCTAATGCCATATATTTTTTTCATGAGATTTTAAGAGAAAAGTGTACCCGAGAAACGAGTTGAATACAAGAGTGGACTAACTTAATTCTCAGCTCTGCTTCTGATGGAAATTACTTGTCTTTGCCACAGCCTCGCCACCCTCCTTTGAACTGAATCAGGTCAAGAAATCAATAATTGTCACCAAAGACCGAGAAGTCCTCATAGAGTGTCAACCACAGGGTGCTCCCAAGCCAACCATCTCCTGGAGGAAGGGAGACAAGGCAGTGAGGGGAAACAAAAGGTGAGAACTTTATTTTGCACTTCAATCTCTTAACATCAGAATAAAGTTCTATTATCAGCATGTGAAGTCATGGGCTCCCCCAGATTGCTCCATACACAAGCATCATCTCATTGTCATGCTTTCTTCTCTCCTAGAAACCTCTCGTCATCCTTGACCCCTCTTCTTGCTAGTTCCCTACCTCCCCCAGATAGTTCCTCTTGCTGCTGTCATTAACATCAGATATTTTGGAAGCTGCAAATGACACCCATTAAGTATATATGAGTCTTGTGGAGTTTATGTCATGTTTCATAAACTAGCTGAAATGTGATATTTTTTCTATATGAGATCCTAAAAACACCGAGCTTGCTTTAACAATGTAGCACAACTTCTTTGCTGTGCAGTAGAATTTCACTACACTTTAAATAAAACTAATTGGTTTTGCTTTTCACTTTGGCTTAGCATTATGGTGGTCTGCATATTGTCTCTGATCATTTTATGGTCTGTAATTTTGTTTGATGTTGGTATTTAAATAATCTGAACATATTCTGTGTCTTCTGCATAGTTATTTTATGAACAAATTTGTGCCATGTGATATTTTTACCAATGCTTCCTTTTTCATTTTTAATCATGTCAGTGAAAAATAAAATCAGATTACTTTGATGGCAATAGGACCTTTGAAATGTGTAGAAGAATTTTCAACGTATAGGCATTTATTTCTGGAAAGCAAAAGGCAAACAAAAGAATATCACAGCAGTAAAACAATAGAAACTTGAGACAAATTATGTGATGATCCCCTCCTGTTATACTGTCTTCTTTCTTCGCTAATCTGGAAAGTTCCAAGCTTTGCTGTCATTAACCATTGATGTTGAAGGTAATGATTGAGATGTGATAAAACATCTTCTGATATGGAAACATGATGGCATATATTATTGTATAAGAACTTTGTATTCACCTTATTTATAAAAATAAGGAGTTTGACAAGTTCTGCGTGTTCAGAGGTAAGTACAATATACTTACATAATTCAAGTCAGTAATGGCTGTCCGACTGAATAATCTTTTAAATGACTTCAGAATAATTTTAAATTTTAGGGAAATTTCTTTACAATGTGGTTTCTCAGCAAGCCTAAGATACAGTGATTTCAATAGTCTCAGATGAGATTTGTTGCATGATTGAGTTCAGGGTAGGACAAACAGGCATATGTTGCTTGGATAGGATGATCACATGAGGAGTTGAAATGAGCTTCTTGGTTTGACAGAGAATTCTGTCTTTTGTAGAAGTGAAAAACAAACTGTTACATCAGTATTTCTTTTGGCTGGATCAATTAAATTATGGCTCATTATGGGGACTTATCCCCCACAGAACCAGAAAATTGTAGTATGTAACTCTTAATAAAGTGGGAAAATTTTGTTAAAAAAATAACTGCATTGCAAGGTTATCATGTGTTCTGAATCTCCTCCAGCTTTGGAGATCGTTTCCAAAGATATAAGCTGTTCTATTGGAAATGCTTTATTTTGTTTTATGTTTCAAGGTAGCTTGTGAACCTTCCCCTCTTTGCTGTAGTTCACCAGATGAATGCTCATCCTCATCGACTGTTCAGAAATGCCACACTGTGAGTTTAAAGTTAGGTAGCATTTATTTTCACAGAGTGCAAATATTAACAAAGTTAGGGGTTATCTGTTACAATTATAGAAACAAAGTGATCTTAGTATTTTCTAGAAATTGAAAGGCACTGTTTATTCCAGCTGCATCTGCCCCAGTTTCTGTACACCCCTCAGTACTCAGGTCACGAGATGGATGCTGACCTCAAGCCCAGGTACCCCATTTATTTCCAATTGTTGGTACTTCTCACTGAAATTCTGTTCAGGAAGAAAACTAAAGAGTGAAATATTTATGTTTTACTTATTCAAGGAAAAGCAAGATTTGTCCACGATCTGTCCTTCTCAGTCTATATACTTAAATCTACACACCGCCTCTGTGTACAGACAAGTAATGGTCTTCCCCTTCTGAGACTGATAGATATAGCTGGGCCGGAACGATCAAAAGCTGAAGGACAACCTGGGCTGAAGGGTGAATTCAAGGCCAAACTGGGCAATGCAGTGAGACCCTGATCAAAAATAAACTTAAAAGAAAACATGTGATTGATTATGACTCAGTGATGCTCAGTGCACACAGCAGATGTGAGACCCTTTGTCTAATCCCCAGAACAACAGCAAAGTAGGCATAGTAGCAAAATATGAATATCACCAATAGACAATGAGTTACCATACTGAGTCATCTCAGCTTCTGTGAGCGTTTATTTATTTGGTCTGTAGAGATGTTGTCTGTGTCCATGGGCTCATAATGATTGGTCAGTGAGAACAGCTCCTCAATTCATCTGTCTCACCATCACTTATAACAGTGCTGGCTATTTTAGCCAGGGGCACTCACACCTTGCAAATCACTTTCCCACTCTAGGTACCAGAATTCTACCATGTATGATAAATGGTCTCAGTTTCCCTGCTCATGCTTCAGTTTAGACCTACTTCTTGTTTAAACTTATAACTGTTAGGTGGAGTGATGGCTCAATAGTTAAGAGCACTTGCTGTTCTTACAGGAGCCCTGGGGTTGCTTCCCAACAAATAGAATGGTGACCCATACCTGTCTGTAACTCCAGTTCTCTGGGATTTAGTGCCCTCTTCTGGCTTCTGCTGGAACCAGGCACATATGTAGTGCACATACATACACACAGGGAAAAATTCATGAACACAAAATTTAAATAAACAATCCTTCTTGGAAATAAACAGTAACTTTGTTGGCTTGTGAGAATTGAGTGGAATGCTATATGGCAAGTAAGTTGGCTGGTAGGTATATGGCACGTTAGGATGCGGTTTTTATTAAAATCGGGGAGGTTCAGTTTTTGCCTGCAGAGGAAGAGAAGAGATGGAACAAGCAGAGGTGATGATGACTCTACCATTGGGTCTTTAGTGGCAAGAGCAGTTTCTCTTAGGAATTGCAGTGGCATTCCATTTGTATTTTTAATGCATAAAGCTCTCCTGAAGATCAGAGAGAAAAAAACCCACTGGTCAGCCTTATAGACACATACCTTTAATCCCAGTAGCCACACTAGTGGCCATAGAAACCGGGTAGTGAATGCCATTAATCCAAGTGGTGCACACCTTTAATACCAGCCCTAGAGAGAGTTATAAAGCAGGAGAAATCAGCTCTCAGAAACAGTCTCTTTCTGAGATTCCTGAAGGAAAGGTCTCTCTGTTGGACTGAGGTTGAAGGGAGAGTCAGTGGCTGGCTCTTATGCTTTTATGACCTTCAGGTTAAACCCAAATTTCTCTCTCTGAGTTTTTATTAGTCATAATTAAGTTGGTGCCCAATGTGGGGCACAGACCCAAGATCCTAGGACTAAGAGTTCCATGCTCTACAGACTGAGACCATTTTTCAATTAATAGTATGGTAGATCTCCAAACCTGTATTTAGGAGAAAAAGACATTTAAAACATTGTTGTGTGCGTGTGTATGTGTGTGTGCACGCATGTGCATATGCATGTTTGTGTTTGTGTTTAGATCAGTGGACAACTTATGGGAGTCAGGTCTTTCTTTTTACCACGTGAGCCCTGGGGATTGTACTTAGCCTATAAGATTTGTCATTATCCACTGAACTATGGTCCTGCTAAAGAAAATATATTTAGGTTATTCTGTGGTACTTGGTCACCTGTTTGATGCACTTGCTCTTCATCCCAGCCTTCTGCATCACCACTCGCTCTCCTTTACCTAGTCCTCCTTCAGTTCCTTGATAAGGTTTCTGTACCAGAGATATGAATATTCACTTTCATCAGTTCTTTAGTTTACATAAAATTCAATGACTATCTTGGGAAGTTACAAGGGGAGTTCTATGGGTTGTGGAAGTTGTTCAATTGTAAAATACTTGCTCTTCAAACAAGGAGCCCTGGGTTCAGTCCTGAGCCTCTTTATTACAGCCTGACTCTGGTGACACTTGTGACTCCAGTGCTGTAAGAGTTTGTGGGCAGGGACAAGCAGATTTCTGGAGCTCACTGGCCGGAGAGTTGTCAGTTAGTGAGCTCCAGATTCAGACAAAGAAACTGTGTCAATAGTTATGGAGGAAGACCACTGAGATGTCTCAACAGGTAAGGGAACATGCCATCAAGCCTATGACCTGAGACCCATCCTCACAATCTACATGGTGAAAGGAGAGAATGGACTCATGCAAGTTGTCCTCTGACCTCCACACATGCACTATTGAACACACACTCCCACACACTTGCACACCAAAGTAAATGACTAAATGTAAAAATAATTTAATTGGTGGAAGTATAAACATAACACCAACCTCTGTCCCCTACATATACATATGTATGCACATTTGCACACTTACATACATACAGAGGCATATGCCACACCCTGTCTGCATACAGTTTTTACCATGATCATTTTAGAAAGTTCTCTCTCTCTCTGTCTCTCTCTCTTGTCTCTCTCTCCCCCTCCCTCCCTTGCTCTCTCTTCTCTCTCCCCCTCTCCCTCCCTTGCTCTCTCTTCCCTCTCCCCCTCACATGTTAGGATAGCTCCAAGTTTGAGCACATCATTTCTGAGGTCCATCAGCATACATTAACTGAGGTTTCATAATCACTTCTGTCCATTTTCCTGTCGAAATAAATGCTGTTGAGAAGTCCTCTGCATGGAGACTGCATGGGGACCTTTTTCCCCACCATACTGTCACAAGCCTGTTCTGCTCATCAAGCTCCTATTGAATTTCCACTACAGCTCATTATTCCCATTACTTGGCCATTAGCTTTTGTTAAAATATAATCATCCAGAAACACTCCAGCAGTGCACACACATTAAATCTTCATTATTGCATGTTAAACTTCTCTACTTTCTGTGTGCAGCTTGGCTGAGAGAAGAATACAACCTTCTGAGCTGAGACAAAGTTTTGCATCCTGTTCATTGGCATCTGTCTCAGCTGTTATGGGCCATCATAGAAATGTTATAGATGTTTAAACCTTATTTAAAAATATTAAAGCTCTAAAGTAGTTCAAGTATGGCTTTTTATTTCTAGACAAAAAATAGTGTTTACAGAAATAGTAAAGTGTGATACAAGTGCTTAAGAAATTCTGAAGAAAAAGTTAATAAATAAGGTATTGTATAGAGAGCCATGCCACAGGGTAAGTGCTCTTTTGTGCAATTGAAGTCAAGGAAAGACTTGCCCATAGTCCTTTGCTCAGTCCCCTGCTCTCCAAAGGCATTCTTAATGGCCAACTTTTCTACTTCCTCATTTAACACACATAGAAAATTGCACTTGAAGTACCTATTAGTTGACTTCTGGGAATTCATGTTGCATTTATTGGACAACAATGATCATACTCACATATTGACTCACAGACAAATGGGGAAATATATTCTTCATAAAAGCTCTACAGGACACTGTTACAGCAGGGGAAGCGGGTTTTCCTACTCTTTGTGGGAAAGAAGAGGAATTCATGAGTACAATTAGGGTCCTGTCTCCACCCCCTTATTTCCACCTTCATGCTGTGTTTGTTAATGAACGCGCTGTTGGGTTGTTTTCTCAATGACACTGTCTTTTATATATTAAGAACATAAAACAATGCAGACCCTAGGTATCGTCTTTTTTTGTTTGGCATCTAGAAGTTGTATAATAAGGGTAAATGAACATTAATTTATCAAGAGTATGTCACATATTCCTCTTTTAACTTAAAACCTCTGCTTTTAGAGGAAATGAAATAATCCAAGTCATATTATTTATCACAAAGAAAATGAGGGTGATATCTGACTTCATAAGATTGACTACTCAAAGGCTGCTGGCAACATGCAGTGTGCTGTCACCCACAAGTGTTCTCCTGTGACTTCCCTGAATTCAGGAGAGGAAGGGAAAGACATCTTACACTTACTATTGTAGGACTATGAATGGACGTCTTAGAATCAGGGAAAATTGAACTGTGCAAGACAACCTCCTTAAAATGCTCATAAAAGCAGATAAACCGATAATGAGTCATGATCGTGACTTTAGAAATGAAGATGACAGATACATTCTTGACTTCTAGACACAACATCCCTTCAAGTAGAAATGAGCTAAACTAAGTAATGATCAAGAAGCCTGTTACCCCAGCAATTGGAGGCCAAAGCAGTAAGCACAAGAGTTGAGGCTAGGCTTGCCTACATAGTGAGAACCATAAAAAGAGGACAGGCAAAACAAGAACAAAAAAATGATCAATAACTTGTTGAAAGGTAAAACTCTGAAATCACACTAAAAGCCAGCAGAAAGAGTCCACTCATGCCTGCTCCAAGATCTGTGACGAAATCCAGATTGTAGACCTAGACCTGCCTTCGCTGTCCTCTTCCGGACAACCTCCTCAAGGCAGCAGGATGCTCATCTCTATTCTCCGATCCATCTACTCTCATCCTAAACATCTTTGGATTCTATGAAATCAGAACCACAGAA
The DNA here is from genome assembly GCA_001685095.1 of Ellobius talpinus. Lineage (NCBI taxonomy): Eukaryota > Metazoa > Chordata > Mammalia > Rodentia > Cricetidae > Ellobius > Ellobius talpinus. The sequence goes on from LOJH01001606.1 coordinate 27,313, forward strand.
AAGAAGTGACATAAATCCTAGGATTTTAAATGATTAATACATAGTAGTGTCAGTGAATAGTGACATAGAGAATGAGTGATAAAATCCACGCTATCTAGAAATGATAACCCATACAGTTCTAGCAAAAAGAAGAATGCAAATGGCTTCACATCATGTTCAAATGACCATGTATATGCTTGCATATTGTTTACTTTATTAAATAATCATAGAACAATAGCTCTTAACCAGATAAGGACTGTGACCATTGTGGCATAAGAGTTCAAAGTTCAAACACACTGGAAGTATGAAGGTACAATAATACAGACGAGCTGTCAGGAAATGTACGTTAGTCTGAAAGAACAGGTCTAATATGGGCATAACAAATGTCTATGTGTTTACATCGGAAAATCTATAATCGTTAGCACTTCCAGAAGAAATAGTCAGGAACGAGCTGAGTCAAAGCATTGAAAGCAGAGTCAAATGTAGGAAAAATCAAGAGTTCAGGAACCCATACTGCATATACGTGTACAATAGTAGCACACTCCTTGATGGTCGCATGTGACAATGATGTCATATCACTATCATGCACATTTGAAATAAATTTTATTTTGAGAGAAAACACAGGTACATTCATTCTTACATTTAAAAACTGGGAATAAATACAACTAATTGTTCAAAGACTGGAAATGTATAACTTAGTAATACATTTTAATCTCTATTTTATGCTTTTTGTATTTTATAAATTATATATAATTTTTATGACTTCTTGGAAGAAGAACATTTAGGATAGGAAGTGTCATAAGATTTTATAGTAGGAACTTTTTGAGTGTTGAAAGGACAGGTTGCTAATCACATGGCTCCAACAATTAGAATAATGTAGATTTGGTCTCAATCTTAGGGCAGAATGCTATTGTCTATATTCTGTCTTCAGACTACATTAAACTTTGCCTGTCCTTAAATTCCTGCATGACTTTAAGACTGCCACCCTTGCATTTGCTTGTTTCTTCTTCCTTCTTTGTACACGTGACCATTCTCAGCCACAGCACTGCTATCACACTTAGGAGAAAGGGATGTCCCTCTATTGGGAATGCTTGAGCAAATGCAGTTCTGAGAGCTGACAGATAGTGGGAAGGCAAATGGTTTAAACTAACTTCAAGCACTGGTTTTCACTAAAGTGCTGAGGGAGGAAGAAGGCTCTGAGTCAGACACTGACATTTCAATTCAAAGGCATCAGTGATTTGTTTATAATTACCTATCACAAACCAATGTTAAAGCCAAGTCGGGTGCTGATCAATAAATCTCTAATTTATGATCAAACTGAGCAAAAGTGAAAACGAAACTGTGTTTCAATCACATGTAGAAGGTAGTAGAATTCACCTCTGCTGCCTTGTGAGACAGTCTCCCAAGGCGCTATCTAACTGTAAACTCATAGGTGACCTTGAGTTCATGCCCGTCCTCCTGCCTCAGCCTTCTGAATGCCGAGACTGAGTCACTGTCTGACTATAATTCACCTTATATTTTGTCATTCTATATCTGAGTTGGGTTCAGTCCACATGCCAGAGAAGCACCCTACCATAAGAGTTTATCCCCAGCCCTCTTCTCACCTTTTATTTGAAGAGAGAATTTCACTTTTTAGCCCAGGTGTCATCAAACTCACTATCTTCCCCCTTATGGACCCAGTGCTGGGATTACAGGCATAAACTAACATGACCAGGATTCTATCATAGTATCATATATGGATTCAGCTTTCTGTTCTAAATTCAAGCACTTTGAGACTAACTTCATAACTAGTTTGACACTTCACACACATTCAGCCATCCTAAATAAAAAAAAAACTTTTAGTAATCTGTCCACACCTTCTGTGACTGTAACAGTAAACAACCTTGGGTTTTTAGTTGCATATAAATAGAACTGGAGACCACACATCCCAGGGGCTCTTTTGCTGGAGGATGAGATTCTATGCAATGAGAAAGTAGCTGTACAATTTCTCAGTAGCATCCTTGCAGGGAAGCTGCTTGCTCTTCCCGACTGCCTCTCCTGGCCCACATGGGCTAGTGAGGTAGCTTTGTTGCTGAAATTTGATTGAGAGTCCAAAGACAAAATCAATACAAGGAAAGCCAGTCCCTTAAAGACTGCAGGGACTATACTTCTTGTCCACCTAAACCACACCCAGCTTTGACTGAGAAAGAAACAAACCCTGGGTCTTCTGAAGCCACGGGTTTCCTGTAACTACTGCATCTTGTATTAATAAATCCAGTATCCAGTTAATACTGACCCCATGAAAACCCAAACGTGGGCAGTTTTTCATTTCTTTTCTAACACTCCTGAGAGGCTCGGTTATTTGTTTGTCTTCTAGAAGGATAGTAAAATTTGCTTCTGGCTTATTATCATGCTTTCTTATTTTTAAATTCAAATCTATTTCTAACTGGTACAGTAAAAAAAACAGGAAAATTGCTTATTTTGGTGAAAACTATATGATATCCTCATACATGCACACATTATATAACGTTCACATCAGGTTAAAGATCCTTGCCTCTCCAAGATTTATCAAGTCTTTAAATAGAAATATTTCCTTCTAGATTTTTAAAATATAAATATATTATCACTATCTTTAGTTTTCTGAAACATAGCACAAGAGACTTCTTTTTACATTATATTTTATTCATTTGCTTTGTGTGCTTGTGTATGTTTGGGGATATGCATGCCACAGCGTTGTGGAGATGAGAGGACAACCTGCAGGGGTCAGTCTTTTCTTCAGCCATGTGGGTCCTAAGGATGAAACTCAGGACACCAGGCAGCAGGTGCCTTTCCTTGCTGATCTGTCTCATGGGCACCAGGATTTCTTATCCCTAACTGACTGTGAGTCTATGGCCATAACGACATGCACCTGATTTAGTCTATCTACCTGCCATTGTCCAACTTCTCCTATCCCCATCTCATTCCCATTTCTCCAGTCTCTGCCAATACCACTTAGTCTCAGTTCTTAGGTGTTCAGCTTCCTACAGCCCACATACTTTGAGGATACACACACATGTGAGACTATCTGGGACTTTTTGAACCTAATTTTGCTTCCAACAGAAGAAAGGATGCCAGTTTACAAGCTAATGGACTCAGTCACCAAAATTTGATCTGACTATTTTTTTATGTCCTCTGCATGATGATGAACTAGACCACACTGGTACTGGTGATTGATACAATAAAAATCGTTTGTGGCTTTGTCTGTTCACTGACAAATTGATCAGAAGACCTGATATTATGCGTAAATTACTTGTAAAATTAATATCATAATTTCAGTACCTCTGCCCCTGTTTTTTCCTTCCTGATCAATCCAACTTAGTTTGACAAAAAAAAAATAGAATGGTTTTCTGAACTCATTCTATTCCTAGAATGCATAACCCAAAATAACACAAATGTACTGAGAAGCAACATCCACGCTCTATGAAGCTGTTGATTAAAAATAAGAGAGGAAAAAGTGTTCTCATGGCTTCAAATGTTCACACTTTAGGTGCCCTGTTGACATAATATAATAGTGATGACAAATCTTCAAACATGTGACCTGTAATTGCTTGCAAAGGACAACATATCAGAAAGCCTTATTTATTTTTTTTCTGGTATGTCCCAAGTTGAAGGTCATAGAAGAGCTTCGGATTCCTCCCCAAAGACCTTTGAACATGCCTTTCTGCTTCCTGCTGTCACCACCAGCCTGTCTCTTGTTTCCTTTTCCCTTAATTGTTAAATATAACAAAATAGGCCTCAACTCCCACAGGAAAGTACCAAGGAAGAACTGGGCAATTTAAGCCGTAAATGACAACAGAATAGGCTGCTCTTGTCGTCCTAGCAGCCTCTCTCGTGTGCAGCTTTACATCTCTACCTAATTACCAGTTTAGCAAACAGTTCATAAATTCTACTTTTAACTATGGTTCATTTACCCCAGTTACTATAAACAGTTGTACAAGTTGCCTGGCTGTGTGCTCCAAGTAGACACAACTTGAACAAGTCATTAATTGCTTAAGGCTTTTCTTTTCCAAAAGCCCCCCAGACTACAACTTCCAGCTTAATTTGTCCTTAATACAAACAACAGCTAAAATATTTGGGAATTCAAGCCTTCAAGTGTATGCTACCGACTGATGCTACTACCTCCCCAAGTGACTCTTCATTGAATATCAAATAGTGAAGAAAGAAGTTTCAGAGAATGTTAAGATCAAAGCAAGCTACAGCAGAGATGGTTAGCAACCTCTGGGACAGGCTACTCCCCACAGTCACTTCTTTGCTGTTTTTGCATAAATCATTCACTAATTTAACTATGGTTAGTTCCTAAGAGGAAACAGAGGCATGGTTACAAATTAGAGGTCAGACTTGGTGTTAACCTTGACTGTAAGTGGGCAGTGGTCACACATGCCTTTAATCTCAGCACTCAAGGCAGAGGCAGATGGGTCTCCGAGTTAGAGGCCAGCCTGGTCTACAGAGAAAGGTCCAGGACATCTAGGGCTAAACAGAGTAAATCTGTCTGGAAAACAAAACAAGACAAAACAAAAAACAAAAGAAAAACCCTTGACTGCAATAAAAACAACCGACCTACAGAGCATTTCCATAAAAGATAACCCAAACACCAAACAGACCCTAGCACTATCTTGCTTGCTTCTCTTCACATTTAAAACACTCCGTTTTGAAACTAACCCTTGATCAAACTACAGAGAATCAGTAACAATAAGTGCTCAGTCACAAATGGGATGTCTACATCACCTCCTCCCCCAGGCTCAGGGACTATTGTAAAACGGGGGCAGAAATATTGCAAGAGGCAGATGTCAGAGAGGACCAGAGTCAGTGTCTTCTGGCCACAGCAGCACAGCTGTAGTCTGGAAGCAGAAAAGCAGTGTTTGGCTGCATGCGATCTGGATGCGACCAAATCACTCTATACACAGAGTGAGGAGGGCCACTGGGAGCTATTGAAAGATGGTGGTGTCTGGGGAAGGATGTTTTCTCCTAGGCTGTGGCCTGGTATATGAATTGCACTCCAAGAGATTAGTCTACACCATGAGCCTATGGGCAGCACAATTGGACTCCATAGATCATTAAAAAAAAGAAGACTTGAAGTTGGGAAGGGGTGGAGAAGGGGAGGTTTAATCTGTGAAGAGATGGGGTAGATATAATCAAAATGCATTGTGTGAAATTTCCAAAGATTTAATAAAATATAAAAACATAAAATTAAGGTATATGTGCATGTATACATGCATATATATGTAGATGTATCTACATGCAGCTGTACCAATATTTTAAGATGGTTTCTATGGTCTTGTTTGATCTGGAGAAATCAGAATACTGAACTAACTCTGTGACTCTTGCCTCCCAGCTGCACATAACCCATCTGCTTCTTCCCCCATGCCACAAAAGGCAAGGCCACGTACAGCTATGTGCAATTTGATCCATCTCATGGAAAAAAAAAGCCTTCGTTTAACAGAGGGTAAGATGCTGTGCCAGTTCATACCAAGATAGGAGAAAGAGACCTTGTGCCCAAAGAGGCACTGTTAAAGTGCTCAGGAGTAACTAAGGTCTTGATCCCTATTAATAGCGTAGAAAAGGTGGCCCACTAAGGCAATAATAAAATTAGCTCTATATCCTAAGCACAGGGAATATTAGCTGTATACTACTTTTTTCCATTCCTCATAATCAGATATTATCAGAAAGATATGACTGCCCAATTTAAATTAATTTAGTGAGAATTAGCCAAGGCTCAGACACACAGCACATAGCTCAGGCAGACAAAATGTCCAGTTCTGCTTTTAGTCCACACCACCCTTAGACCATTGAAGGCACAAAACCTTGTGCGAGACATGGAATATAAAACAAAATCTGGGTGGAAAACAAGGACTAGGTTTTGGATAAACTATCTAAAATGGTTCTTGAATATGATTTTGGCTTGGAGAGGCAGAGTGTTTTCTAGGACAAGAGCTCAGAATTGAAGAAAGTACTTATCTTGAATCCCAGACACTTTATGAAAATATGTATAATGATTTGGGTCAAAGTGTGGATTACAGGTACAAAAGAGAAATAAGCCAGACAGTTCAAATAGCGGTAGACTGAGGACTTAGAAAGGCAGGCCAGGTTTGTCCTTAACTTGGTGTCTCAAAGGTAGTCTTCAAGACACTCAGTTCGTTCCTGTAAATTCACACAGAACAATAAACAGAAAAGCAGTTTATTAGACAGATTGGCCAGTGGGGAAGAAAAAAGGCATTCAAAATTAGGGAAACGTCCTAGATTTGCCCTACTGTGACAAAGTCCCTGAGAAAATCAAGTTAAGTGGGCAAAGGTGAGTTGGCTTATTGTTTCAAACATGTATGCTCATGATTGTCTGGTTTCTTTGTGTCCGGGCCTGTGGAGATGGAGACTATCATGATTAGGGAGATGCTCACCTTCTGGCAGCCAGGAAACACACAGGTCCACAGGGACCTTCAAATAACCCCATATATTTGCTTCTTTAAAGAAAGCTGCATCCTCTACATTTCTACCATGGCCCATTCAAGGGAGCTAAGACTCCATCCATGCAGTGACTGGTGATGTCAGAGCTCTGAACACTTCCCCAGCCTCCCCACCTCAGATTCCTGCTATGTAAGACCAAGGTCTCTGCCTAACCGGCAGCCTCACATTGAGATATTAAACACAATAGAAGGAAAACAAAACCACTATTATATGCGAATGGTTTGTCTTTAAGAAAGCCCAAAATAATCACAAAAAAATAGTTGAACTTTAATGGAGCTTGATTACATTTTTTAAATACAAGCCCCAAAATTTGCATTTCTATGCAATGCAACAAAAAGAATGAAAAATAATTTATAATGGCATCCACAGAAGCCTTGGGACTTTGTGGGGATGGCAGGATAGCATGCTTTGGGGAAATAGAGATATTTTCATTTAAAATTCTATTTTCTGTGAAAATACAGTTGAATTTCTCCATGAATGTTAACTTTTCCCAGATTGTATTATCCTCAAGCTCCCCATATTTTATTAATGGCATCTTTATCTGTCTTTCCCTGAATGAAGCCAGAAAAGCATTTTAAGTACCATGTTCTCAAAGGTTTTCCAAAAACGCTATTTTTCATTTTTAAAAAAATCTATGTAAAGCAACTTCAAAGAGAACAAATAGCTTGGGTTTCAGTTTTTATCAAAGCAATTCAGAGCCATGTTGTGTCTTCCATCACCTTACCAAGAGCCAGTGTCACTAGAGTGAAATAACTGATAATCTCTAAACACCCCTGCATAGACAGTTCTACTTCAGAAGGGTGTTAAAGACAGATCTCTCCCTCCCCGTGTTGTGTGTGTACACGTGCGTGTGTGTGTGTGTGTGTGTGTGTGTGTGTGTGTGTGTCTGCGCATGTGTGTGTCCTGTACAAGTAATCAGAAACAGGGAAAGAAAAAGCGTAGGATAACTGAGTATCACACACTTTGTGTGTGTGTGTTAGAAACATGGCTAAGACTGTCATTTTTGCTGTGGTACTTCCTGTGTCACCTAACATATGGATAATTCAGAGCTTTAATACTATGGGGATGCTTTTGTGTGTTTGTGTTTTGAGATAGGAGTTTAAATCACGCAGGCCTCAAATGCGCTATGCAAATGAGAACGACCTTGAACTGTGTATCTTCCGGCCTCCACCAGAGACCCTCCTATGTGTGCCACCACACCCAGTGGGGACACTTTAACTTAAACAGTTATTCTAATGCTTAGTTGGCCATATACACTTTAACACACACACACACA